>CABFVX010000088.1:182642-192713 GCA_902151425.1 Timema shepardi | reverse complement strand
GAGAGAGATGATTACGTTTAGGGAAATGTGTGGTAATTTGGGTAATTTATTACCAAGTTGGAGGGGGTAGGGGGTTTAGGAATATGGTCCCGGGGGGCTGTTACCCTTTTTGAAAGAGAGGGGAACAAACGTCCCCCTTACACGCACGTTAACTCCGAAGAGCATTATTGTAAACGGGATAAACTCGTGTGATAGCGCAGAAAGGTGAACAAGGGCCAATTGCAATAGTAGTAGTAATAATAATAAAACTAAATTGTTTCCATTGGGTGGATATTTTTTTATGTTTATTCTTTTGTTGAACTTTGAATTATTATTTTTTGCCGATTCACTGTTTTGATACGGGAATTATTATTTTTTCCACCGTTTCTTACTACCCGTCTGTGGTATCCCTTTATTACTTTTTAGCTACGCTAGTAATGTAGGGATCGAAAAGGTATGATTTAGAAGGAATGTACCTTCCTTCACGTGTAGGTAGAGTGATAATAATAATTTGTAAAATACCAATATCTGTAAGCCTGACTTGAATTAGAGCCCTGACACCCGCTGCCGCCCACCCCACGTAATCTGAAAAAAATACTAAATGAACCTGAAACTTAGTCAATTTGTTCACCTATGAGTGTACACGAAATGTACTTTAATCGTTAAAGTGGTGTTATTTTAGTCATAAATCGATAAACATTTTCCAAGGACGTGAATTCACTAATAACTGTGTAGGCTACATTCGTCTGGAAACAGCTCTCATCATAACGAATATGGTAGCTATACTAACCTAGTACTCGTTCTACCAATATCGCAACGATTCAATTAAGTTTAATGTGAAATACTCAAATTTATATCACGGTTATGTAAGTTATAATTAACTATTTTACCTTTTCTAGTATGTAACATATCATATATCATACATATTCATTAGGGGGCGTTCAAGAATTACGTAAACACATTTTTGGCCATTTTAACCCCTCCCTCTCCCTTCTAAGCAAAAATAAGCAAATACCTGAACCCCCTTTCCCTCCGCCCCATCTTTCTTACGTAGTATTTGTCGACTCATTTTTTCATTTGTCCACACACAGAAATAACCATTCTGTTTTTTTTATACAATTTTGCTTACAGCCTGAACAGGTGGTAAGACGCGATGACAAAAAAAAAATTCATGAATTTTTTTAATTTCTGGTAATTATTAACAGAGGTATAAATTAATATTGCAGAATGATTGAAAATCAACACTGGTATACATACAATGAATTAAAATTTATTGAACAGGTAAAATTAAATTTAGTTATAACATTATAAAACTTTAAAATTTTAATCTACTTTTAATTGAAGTTATAAAAAAGTATTATTAGTGAAAATATGAATACTATATTTATAAAAAAAAACACCCTTAACTTCATTTAATCCTTGAATCCACGTCTCAATACTTTCAATAATTATGTTTCTATTTGGGGTGGCTAGGTCACTTAAGCTTTGGCTTACTTATATAGGCATCTCCACTTCTTTCTCGTTATGCCATTCAGCATCTTCATTGCTGCCCGAAGTCCAAGTGGGTTGCGATGCGCCCTCCTTCAATTTTGTCCATCTTTCTCTGTCTTACGTAAGCATTGTTCTGACACCCTACACTGTCCTAAAAAATTATCAAAGCTCGAACCCCATCTCCTATAAGCTGCTTGCGTAATACTTGAACGTCCCCTTATCCACGCCCGTTAGAAGCATATAACCCTTGTGTTGATATTTATTTAAACCCCAGTGATAATAATATAAACACGTTCTAAATATACTCCATGACACTAATAACTCAAAAGTTCATTTCTGCACTTACAAAAGCACGCCACCTTTTCGTATCTTGAGCTAGCTCCATCCAGTCCACCTCATTATACCCTATCCCGTTGCGATCCATTCCAATGTTACCCTCCCATCTGCATCTACGTCTTCCCATTGGTCTCAAGTCCATACCTTAACTTCTGTTCTAGTTTTTTTTTTCCTCTCACGCTACATGTCCTGCCCATCGTGACCTGCGAGATTTGAACACCCTAACACTGTTTGATTATGAGTACATGCCTACTAAACATATTGATACTTTAAGCCAAGTAGCCACCACTTATAAACGTTCAAACATTAAAATATGTAACATCGCACTATAATTGCTAGAATAAATATTGGTACCATCGATAACTAATAAATAATAATCATTATAATAAGTATTAATATAGCCACTCGCCTTGGTGACGTAGTTGGCTAACGCGCTAGTTTCGTGTTAATCTAGACTTCTGAGTAAGAGGAAATCGAGGTTCGAATTTCGGTTGGGTGAACTGGGATGTTTTTTTCTTAAATGTTTTTCCAATCTCCCTTAACACAAATGAGGTTCCACTTCCTCTAAATTCAACCTTCCCAATTCCTAACCCATTAGCGTGATTAATATTTAAGCGTATAGTCCGAACGAGTAGCAAGACGCGGTGCTATATAATAATAATAATAATAATAATAATAATAATAAATTATTATTATTATTATTGCCATAGAATTACTTAAGTAATGTTCCTTTGAAAAAATGAACAGCTAAGCTACTTGACAAATAAAAAAAAATTGTTACCAAACACATTCTTAAAAATAACATCCTAGTGATAGGATTGAAACATTGGTAATCTTGTTTTATTGGCCAGTGCTCTACCAATGATCTATATTGTCCCATATGTAGGGTCATTAGTTTTAAATTATAACACAGATATTTCTCGTTTTGAATCCCAATTCGACAGTTTTTAAAACATATTGCACAATAAAATGTGTGGAATATCAAAGATCGTAGATGGATAAATTTCGTCAAGTTTGGTTTTCCACTAACTGATAAGATTATATACCATCATGGTAAACTGAGATTTGTTTTTTATATGTGGTTTCTTACTCTCCTTCCATCAAAATTCGAGTACATTTACTCTCAATTGTACCTTACTTATCCCTTAACTCTTAGTTTTAGCATGTGGGAAACCCAAACGAGTAGTAAGGCGCATTTCCTAAAACAGAACGAATAATGGATATTAAAAGTAAACGCGCTTACATTAAATGGGGCATTAGTGCACCCGTACAAGGATATATCCTCGTTTTTCTCGTCCTGTGCCGTCGTGTGAACGTCGATACAGGTTTGGGAAAAGTGTTTAATACACGTATTGAGGGGGGGGGTTTATTTGGGGTATTTAACGTGCACTTTCTGAACCTACTGATTATATCCGCACACTACTTATAAATTAACTTGAATCTAAAACAAATACAACAATCAGATTAACCCACCGTTAATTCATCTCTTTTAAAGGGGAAAACCACATTTCATCAATGATAAAGGGAACTGAATCCAGCACCATTAACTCAGTAGCAAGATTCGCTACTGACTTAGAATATGTGTCGGACAACGCATTGAGAAGTAAATTAGTTTTTTTAAATGTTTTAATTATCTATTTAATGTCACCTCTACCTACCCATCCGGGTTGTAAGTAGTATCTATATACTAACTACGATATATTTTTAAGCTTGAGTAGAGTTGAATTTAGGAAATAGTACCCCCATTTGGATGGAGGAAGAGGGGAAAACAATTTAGAAAAAATTACATCATACCGGGATTCTAGCCCCAATCTCCTCATCATTGGCATTCCAGTTTATTGATGTATTGTGATGTCTTATGCCATTCGACCATCAAAGCAGATAAGTAAATAAATGTCTGGATTCTATCTCTAAGCCCACAGATTAAATACACTACCAACTATTAGTAATTTCAGCGTGTGTCTACTAAGTATAAATTAAAAACTCACTAAACCTAATATAAAATCTAAGTTTATTCGAACAATTAATACAGGTAAGCTGTCAAATACTGTGTTATTAAAGTTGAATTTATCCTCCATTTAGTCGACACAGACTGTAATTTGCGTGTTACTCTGTGTCAATATGCTTACCATTAGGAAACCGTGCATCGTTTTGGGAACTAATAATTACTCATTGTGTGTACACGTCATGTGTCAACTGTGCTCGCCCCTACAAGGTTATTGCGAGCAGCCACTGAATCATATACGTGATCTTGGGGGTCTGAAACCATTTATAATCTGATATCTCTGCTCAAGACACCACTGCAGCGATAACGCCGTGAGATAGTTTACGATACTACCATTTTAACAAGAGTGTATTTTTTGTTGCGTTTTTCAATGTGATAGGAGTTTTAGAAAATGGCACCCATATTGCTTCAGTCTACTAAAAATTTTAAAGAATATATTAATTAGAGGTATTTTAACCAAATGATTAAAGACATACGAGCTACCATTTTTATAAGGTAGACCTAACATAGGCTAGCATAAAACCGAGCTACATTACAATTAAAAATAAAGACTTCAATTTTGAGCTGCGTTGAAAAATAGCTTTCATTGTTTCGGCTGTAGTTTAAAGAGCTGTCAACTTGGATGATTCACAATTGAAGCAATCAAGTTAGTGACTATAAAACTATTAATATAATATTTATATTTTATCAATAGTAAGAGCAAAAAAAAGTATATCAAGTACTAACACGCATTGGAGGTCGTATGATCTAACGCATCACTCTCATGTTGGACTGGATTTCCGGTAACGGGGAGATGGAGGCTCAAATACCATTAAGGTATACTGATTTGTTTTTTACCACATGGTTTCTCACTATCCTTCCAAGAAAATTCGGGCACATTTCCTCTAAAATATTACCTTTTTTATTCCTACTCAATTAGTAAGATACTTAATGTATGCGGATACTAATATACGGTGAATATACATCTGAGTAGTTAATATTAGACGCTACAATTAGATCCGCTAGTAAATAACAAAAATGTGTAAAGTAAAACACATCAAACCATAAAGTCTGGAAAAAGGCATTTGATATAGTTGTGAACAGTTATACTTTTCGGGGAACGAGGGGGATTATACAAGTATTATATTTAATACTATTTAAACAAATTGTAAAAAGCATATCTAGCCTTAATTCAGAGTTAAATAATATTAGTCAGATAAGTCGGGGGCACGTCTAACTAGTCGATCTTAGGTTCCCGAGTACAATCCCCAGCATGGTTGAAAATGTAAAAGTTAAATTGGGGTTTCACCTTTTAAAGGGATGAATTAACTACCGAAGGAATGTTTAATTTGTTTGTCTTTGAATTGAGTTAATTTGTTCGTCGATTATTGTAATGCTCACTCTCTTCAGAAAATGCACGTTAAATACCCCATAAACTCTGTATATAGTCACATTTTAAAATGGCAATTTAATACTGGTGATCATTATTCAATGCAAAATACTTGTGATCATAATATTTCCGTAAATAAAAGAAAATTAGTATTGTATTTGAAACTTGTATCGCACTTGTGTGTTAATAAAGGGCATACTCTATTTTAAATAAATATGTTATGATAAAATATTGGCTTAAGCTCTTAAATACTGTCTGTAATAATCAACATACACTTCTTTTTTTTACTAGAAAGAAAGAAAATATCCTAGATTCTTAATGTTTAAATATTTTTTATGATAGCATTTTTTAAAGATCTTTCTTGGTCCTTTACGTGCTTTTTTTTTAAATCTATAGGTCCAAGAAACACTATAAGAAGTTGTTTTCTTTTCTATAACTGGTGTAGGGTTTTTTTTATATATAAAAAGAGTAAGTTTTTTCCTTTTTAAAAGTATCCACCGGGGAAATCAAGCGGTTCATATTATTCTACTCCCACACCGACCTAGATAGGACGCGTAGCGTTGTGGTGCTTAAAAACAGTGAGATAGCCCTACGTTTAGGACAGGTACAGCAGGGACTAATTTATTATGTAAAATAATAGCTGATTTACTCGGCTTTCCTTTCCCCAAGTTCACACACTCAAAGAGAGAGAACGAATATGGGTGAGGGCATACAGTACAATTTCCATAGGAAGTGCCTTTTAGTGATCAAAATTGATAACATTTCACTATTTTACTATTATTATTTTATAAATATTGATAATATATATTTAAAGTTACAGCTCCAGATCACGTGACACATGAATACGGGAAATTAGATAAGTTACTTTTTAATAAATTTATTTAGCGACACGTCTTACTACCCATCCGGAATATACGCTTATGTACTAATTACGCTAATGGTGTTAGGGATCAGGAAGATTATATTTATAGGAAATGTATCCGAATTCGCGTCAAGGAAAAGTGTGAAACCATTCTGTAAAAACCACCCTCAGTACACCCGACCAAGATTCAAACCTCAATCTCCCCGTCATCAGCAGTTTAGCCTACTGTGAGAGTAGAGCATAAGACCATGCGGCCACGTAAGCGAGTAGTTACTTTTATAGATCAAGGTTCTTCCTGTGATAATTGTACTTTATCTAGTAGCCTAGTATTAAAGAAACTATTTTGTGCTATAAACTATACTCTAAATAATAAGTAAATATATCTGTGTGGTCTTAAAAGGCGTTGTAAAATTTCAGAAAGGAACAAGTAAACTTGGAAGATGGTCTCTGTTAATGGGCGGAAAAACTACTAGCCTATTTATAGTTTTAAAAAATGGCGTAGAGTAGGTAAAAAAATATGTATAATCATTAAAATGGTATGATACAATAAACATATATTTCACAAAAGAATAAGCAACATTGCTAAAACATTATGAGTTTGAAATGAAGAAGAATAAAATGTAAAATAAAAAATATACACAAAGAAAGACAGGGTGGCAAAAATTAAATCTAGATCGATCTATAATAATAAAATAAAAATTATGATGAAATAATACTTTAGATAATACCAAATATTTCCATTTTGAGATTAAAAAAAATACGAGGAGAGTACTCATTCCCATAGCTAAGTGATTAAAGGTTTTAATTAATATAAATCTAGGAAACCCTGGTTAGACTCCGGATGTGTACTGACGAAGGATTTTTACTTTTTTTTACGCGTGTTAATATCCATTTAGACTGTACGCACTTTAGGGATGTATATATGTATACATATACATATATATATTATCCGTTTGAAATGAGTAAGGTAGAATTTAAGGGAAAGATATTGCATTTTTGTGAGTTCTTAAAACAAGTCCAGTACATTATAACCTTAAGATATTTTTTTTTACTTTTAACCTTAAATTAATGTTGAACATATTATATAGATTCTAAAACAATTTCAGTACCAAAAACAATGTTCCAACCTCCGACAATTACGTTGGAATCCGTGGGATGGTATTTAAAGGTGAGATTAATTGGTTACAGGTGTATTGGGTGGATAAATAAATGTTGTCAAATTATTTGTTTGATTCATTATTACGGGATAATTGCTTCTTTAGTTTAATACCGGTTCATATAATGAGTATTTTAACTGGCACACTTGAGTCATTTGACCCGGAAATATGTGTATTTTAAACTCGGAAGATTTTCTTTTAAAATCCAATTCCGTAAAATTACGATTGTACTCCAATCTTACCCTCCGCACCCCTAACCACCAATCCAAATCTCCTCTTTTTTAAGTTATGAAGTCAGGCGGAAACCGCAATTGAATAGGTCCCTCCAAGTTTGTTTATCCGTTGGATTGCACGTAGTATAACTAGCCAAGGAATTATACACCCTAGAACCCTAGATCCAGAGGGAGATTTCAAGTAGAAAAATAGGGCGAGAGAGAGAGAGAGAAAGAGAAACTTCTTAAAACACTTCGAAGGCAGTTTTAAAAATGAAACCAAGGGGAGGGGAGAAGAGGAAGAAGGAAAAAGAAGAGAAGGGAGGGAAACAAGCTCAGAGATTAAAAACTTAGCTACTCCAGACTTTGATATCGCTCCCTCGCACGCACGTATACTGGTTTTTTTTAAGGGAGTAGGGGGAGAATAAAGTAATAAGGGGGATGGTAATCTATTAACAGATCACAGGAACTTAACCTGCCGATCACCTTCAGCCTCAAGTTCCTGTGATAGGCCAAGTTGAAACATGCGAGGTAATGTAGATGCTGTAATACTTCTTACCCCATCGGACCTGCCCCTTCAACTATTTGCAGACAACTTGCTGGGTAAAACTCGGCTTGGAAGTTCCTTAAATCCCTGGGCGGTTGGATAGGGAGGCTGACTCGGCTATTAAGGGAGGCATGGTTTGGTAGTATAAATGTTTGATTATTGATGTACTAGTTTAGGGGTTTCCAACTTAAAAGTGCCTGAGGGCCATAGTTGGATCCAAGAGTCCAAGAGTCTAGGGAATGTAAGCATATTAATGTTGAACTAAATTCTATTTAGCGTAGGAATTGTTTTCTGAAAGGCCTTTTTCCTTACCAGAACTCTAATATATAAAAGGGTATTGGTAGGAAAAAAGATCTTTCAGAGAGTAATTCCTACCGTGAATGTAGTATACATAAGAAACATGTTAAAATTGAAATTAAAATTTTCCTGGTAACATAGCAACACGATTAAAAGATGTGTTATGAAACATGTTAAGATTTTAATTTCAATTTTAACATGTTTCTTATGTAGCTCAACATTAATATGTTTACATTGTGTATCAGTCCTTGTTATTTTTCATAGATTTTATTAAATTATAATTCTTGTAATTAGTCAATACCAACTTATTATTAATCACATTGATTATTCTTATCATTTGTTGTAAATGCATAATTGCCCTTGTTGACTGTTCTTATATTTTATTAAATTGATCTCATGTAAATATCACATGTAACAACACTCCTGTTCAGTTTAACTATTTACAAATTCTATTTTGATAATTTCTCAAAGGTTTTTAAAATAATTTCATTTCTCTAATTGAATCATGTTCACCAATTGGTTTCCTACTTTAAAATTTAAATTGCTTTTGATCAGTTTATAAATAACTCTTAAAAAAATAATTTATGGAATCTTAAGTGTATAATTCCTGTCATCTCGATAGTTAATTAATAAATTTGTTTATACTGCATTTTTTCCTTTGTTGACTGTTTCCTAAATTCTAGAAAACTGATAATTTATTAATTATTATTTGTGTTAAAAACTCTAGTTTGTCACTAACTATTTACAACTCTTGTTTTTGATGTAATTCTAAAAATTATAAAAAATATAATTTCATTTTTTAGGAGTCTTGTTTAAATACTGGTTTTTTCCTATTTTTAATTAAAGTTGCTCTTGATCAATTTTTAAGTGACACTTAGGTGAATAATTTATGTATTTACATGTGATTACATTCCTGACATCAATTTTTAACCTTTATTAATTAATTATATATTACTTCCATCAATACATATTGTTAATTGACTGCATATTTTTTTTATGTTTTAGCAATCTCCCCTTTTATTAAACCCCCCTTTTTTCTTTTTCATTACTTTTATGTTAATTGACTTTTCACCTTACTGTAATTAAAATGAATTTTATTTATTTATTAGTGAAGCTTTGAAGCTTTCGTGGATTTTTCATAAGCAAGTCAACACTTTCTATTTATCAGAAAAATCATCAATTTTACTACATTAGATTACTTTTCCAAGAAACCAAGTGAGCCGGGAAAAAATGTGGGCTACACGAGGCCATGGGCCTTTAGTTGGAAGCCCCTGTACTTGTTCATCTATAACGGGGATACTGAACGAAGGGCAGGAGTTGACAGTTACAAACACAACTAAAACTACTTTCATATAGACCTATTCACTTACCAAGATGTGATCTTAATATTTTAATTCTGATAGATAGTATCAAGAATTTTAAGATAATACTAATAACATAGTAAGATTTAAGAAGGATCAAAAGTTCTTAAATTCAATGCCTCATATATTTTTACATGGTTGTAAACTCAACAAAGCTCAGCAAACTTGGTGGATAGCATTTTTTTAAATATATGTTCTTAAAAGAATTATGTTTATAGTTCGTATAAGTATTTAATAAATATAAAAAAACTTTTAAAAAAACTTTTACTTGGGTGTTTTTTTTGTTTTTTTTTTAATAAATGTACATGGAGTTTTCAAAAAATATTCTTAATATCCTATAAAAACTCTCTAAATAGGCTGAACATTGAGTTTAAGTTGTTACATCGACTACATTACGACTTGCAATTCAATCCCCGTTGTAATTTTCGTCTCTGTCCCCCTCCCCACTCCTTCTC
>CABFVX010000088.1:163818-180944 GCA_902151425.1 Timema shepardi | reverse complement strand
CAAGATGTCTTGTCAGAGGTGAAGGAAGGGTTTGGTAATCAGATAAATCTTTGCCGGGACCGAGGATTGAACCCCGGCCGCCAGCATAGAAGTCTGACACCTTACCCCTAGACCACCAGGTCACCCGACTAAATGTATACGTAAATAAATCAACCGTACCAATTTTAAAAGTGTAGGGACCAACGTTCTGTTGCGTAGCGGTTTAAAAAGTTGGTTTGAATTTTGATGATTAAACTCTTTCGTCTTTTATTGCTTCTCCATATTATTCCAGCTTCAAGGATTATCTCCCATGCTTATTTACTTTCTCGTATAGAGTATTGTATTTGTGCGAAATATTTGAGCTCATGATTAAGATCGAACTCTACGTTGTATGTGCCCCCGAATTCAAAATGGTGAGTTCTATAATTATTTATATATGTTTATTTGCACCTGGGGATATAGCTGAAATGGTTTAGTGGATTTTGTTCAAATACTATATCTAGATGAACTCAAAGGGAATTAAAGCTCCAAGCTTACTAATGACCAATTATTTGTGAAAATTCAAAATTATTATAAAATGGTTCTAAGATTTTGTTAAAAATAATAATCCGGGTTCTTTACATTAAAAAGAGCACACCATATATTCTTTATGATTAAAAAAATTGAATTCAATAGTAGTTTTTAAATTTTTTAATCTAATTATTTTCTTTTGATTTAAGGACAGGTTTTACGTTGTAATATTAGGCCTATATACCGTACTTGTTTTTTGGAGTAAACTTAATTTAAGGATAAATTTAAGGGTAGTTTAATGCCAACTCATTGTTGAATATTTTTTTCTCATTCATTACTGTTTACAGCCTATTATTGGGTCGGTTTTTTATTCAAGTCATATATTTTCTACTACCGGCTTTCTAGGCCTGTCATAGCTTCATAAGCCTTATAATCTAACTTAAGACCAGGACAGGCACAGCATCCAGTCCCCAGCTGTTAATTTATCCCTGTGAAAGGGTAAACCCACATTTACCCAATGATACATTTTTCTGCCACGCCGGGAATCGATCCTGGGACTCTTAGCTCAGTATACCGACATCCCACCGACTGAGCTTAGGTATCGGAATTCCAATTAATTTTTTAATGTTGTTGAATGAATTAAAACCCGCCTCGGTGGCGTAGTTGGTTAACGTGCTTGTTGTGTTGAGCTCGACTACTGAGGACGGGAAGATCGAGGTTCGAATCTCGGTCGGGTGAACTATTTTTTTTTCCTAAATGGTTTTCCACTCTCCCTCCACGCAAATGCGGGTTCACTTCCTCTAATTCAACCTTCCCATTTCCTAATCCATTAGAGTAATTAGTACTTAAAGCGTATAACCCGAACGGGTAGTAAGACGCGGTGCTAAATATTATTATTATTATTATTATATTATTATATGTTGAGTTAAAAATGCACGTCACTGAAGCTAAGGGGTTAGGTTGTTTTACTATAAATCTTGGGGACCCAGGTTTGATTCCTGGCGGTGCTTATAAATATAATTATTATTTCTAAACGGGGGCGTCCTTCTATCCCAATTAATAAGTAGCTGGGTGTTAGATTTGGGTGTGTAGTAATAGACGTAGTGTCTTAGTCAAATGGCTACATATTAGTGTCTGTGCAAACGTTAGTTAGCATAAGAGTCCGAGATATTAGTTCAGTTGGAAATTAGTCTTCTTACTTTGCTTAATAAGGGTCCCGGGTACTATTTCTGGCATGGAAGGAAAAATAGCATTTATTAAATGTGGGCCTCCTCTTTCACAGTGGTGAATTAATTGCTGGGGACTGGATGTTGTGTCTGTTTTAGATTTAAGTTAATTTTTAAGTATTGCACTAATATAATCAGTCTGTTCCGTTCACGTTAAATACCTATAAAAAATTATTTCAAAGGATTTTTTTTAGCTTAGTACGTAATCAGAAAATAATTCTTTTCTATCCTTTTCTGAGAAGAAAATCAACTTTTATGTTTAACATGAAATTTGATTTGTATCGCTACGTCTTAGTGAATTATTTTAAGCTTCACTAGAGACTCAGTTTAATCCTCTTTCTCTTTATAACCATCTTAAAGGGCTCATTATGTATGATTAATCTTAAAATCATACATAACAATAATTATTTGGCGCTGCTCATTAAATAAAACAACCCTCAGTTCATAATCAAGCGTGTGTGCAATGTAGATTTAGTAAAAATTTCATAGGAAAGTCGTTTTATAAAATACAAACCTATTTATTTGCAGACAAAATTGATAACATTTTACTATATTATTAGTGTTTTTTATACCTATTGATAATATATATCAAAAGTGACAACTGCGGATCACATAGCCAGACGCATGAATACGTTAAAGTAGAGCTAGTAGATTTTTTTTAGCAGTCAGATAAGGTTCTTCCTATGAAAACTGAACTGTATAAGATTGTTTTGAAGGAAAGCCAGAGCGGCATAGTAGGATCGCGTCTCTTGTAATCGTGCTCTCCAATTAGTTCTACCCTCGAAACCCCTTCTTGTGCCGAAGTGTAGAGGTTTGAGAATGAAAGGCCTGGGGGGTGAGGGGGTTCTCAATCTGATCAGGGGCGCCCTCGTCTGTTGTCTTCAAGACTAGGATCCTCCACTTGAGATGTCACATGACCCTCTGTTGGGGGTGGCGTGCTAGGGGGTGCAACTGAGCTGAACGAAGGAGTAGAGCAATAAATTTACCGCAGGAAAGACGCAGTTTACAATGATGGAAGGGTTTACACCCCAATCCCTTTTAAAGTTTGAGTGAGCTACCTCTTCAGACCTTTCCTTATCGTACTTTGTACCTTTACAAGAAGAAGGGGGATTAGGAGAGAGAACTTAATCGAATCCCTCCCAATTAAAAAATAAATCCTGAAGGTTGGCATGTTATGCTTGATGAGTTAATAACTCTACTTTTTAGTCAAGAACAATCTTAATAAAATCTTTTGTAAGAAACACCATTACTTTTTTTATATAATAATAATTAATAGTATGCCTTCATCTCAGTGTTCTACCCACACCTCTCAGCAACAAACTCAGTCTGGGTGTCTCCCCACCCTCCCCTTATTTTGTCCCATGACTTTCCACTCTAAGTAGCTACTATTCTAGAGGAGCTTGGTTCTAGTCTAGGGTTAAAACGAGGACATGCACTATTTACATCTATGTTCATCCAACTACTAAATTTCTAGGTACTGGGGCTGGATGTGTATAGTCCTATTTTCATAGGAATAATCTTATCTGACACCTAAGAAAGCTACTATATCTACTTTCATGTATTCATGCATCAAGTAGTGTGATCTGGATCTTCCATTTTTGTTAAATATTATCAATAACCTTAAAACAACGCTAATAATACAGTGAAGCGAAAAAATATGTTAGTATTTTCTATAAGGCACTTACTATGAAAATTGTATTATAGTAACCTACTAGGCTCGCCATCATTATGGATTAAATAGCCAAGCTATTATAGTTGTTGCTTAGTTATGGCCGTATTTAAATATTATATTATTTAAATTGAAAAATTACAGATGGACAGTGGGATCGAACCCGAAACCTTTGACCTAGTACGCCAATGCTCTTACCAATGAACTCTCTATATCCAAAATAGTTTGGATATTTAATCCGTAATGATATGTGCATTGGTACAGTTGCCATTGTACTAATGGTAGTATAAAGTCCTCCCGAATCGAAGATGGCTGCGTTATCTGATTACTCGTGATCTTAATTGATCACTTATATGTAGCTGACGATTTCCGCACGTTCATCACAGACTCTGTCTTAAAATATTAGTGAGGAATGGCCCTGAGCATGGGATGACTCCTGGATAGTTCAACGGTAAGAGCAGTGACATACTAAACCAAAGGTCCTGAGTTCAATTCCGGCGCCCAGGTGCTATGCGTGTACGATGACTTAGTAAAACCCCGGTATATCCACATTAATAGGCTAGGGATGAGAAAAATATAATATTAGAGTAAGTGTACGGAGATGTTCGTATAAGGAGGATTGGAAACGATTTAATACAGTACACCGGCTGGGGTTTGAACCCTGAGATTCCCGTGAACATAAATAAAGACCAGGTGAGACTGTTCCCATCGATATGGTATATGTGCTTATATTTTCCATGTCTATATAGTATACGTTAAATACCACAATTTTTTTTTAAACTATGAGTAATTCTTCTATGGATGTGAGAATTTATACTATCTATTTCAAAATTTGGAAAATGTCTGGACTTTTATCTTGCTTTAAAAGGAAAAGAAAAATACGTTCGCACGACGATTCATTCCTAAATGTAATCTATATCCTATTGGGAAGTACAAGCGGGTTTTCTCCCTTTTTTTTTATTTCTCTCATATCGTGTTTTTTTCGGAAAAGCAGAGTCGAGCGGCAATTCACCTTTCATCGCCTAGTAGTAAACGGATGGTCCAGCTATCGTGGAAGACGTCCACAGCTACTGTACACCAGACACACTGATGAAATGCTACCTCCCCTTAACCCCCCTCCCCTACCACTCCTATTTCTTCAACATTAACTCTCCCAGGACATACTTCGAGAATAGGATGGGGTCCCAGGCACGAACAAAATAAAAAGCCTAGAACATTGTCTCAAGAGGAATGAAATGCGGCCTTAGACATCTTATACAGAAATGACATTTTGACTTCCCTCAGGTTTTTTTTTTAAGTTTTCCTTTCTATTTCTAGGAGACCACCTCTTTTAGTTTTTCTTACAGCCCTCCCCCTCCCCTCTACCTTCCTACACCCTTTTGTCCTCCTTACACTCTTGACGCTTAGATTTTCCACGTTCTTTTTTTTTTTTTGATTGGCAGAGAGAAGAAGACGTGGAAGAAAATGGTGACGATAAAATGAAATATATATCCTATATATATAAGATGGATGAAATGGGTGATAAAGATTTGGAGTTCAGATCACATCTCTTTGACAGTTACGTTCGACAAACAATGATAAAAAGAGTTTCAAAGGGACAGGAGGTTTTAGAGTGTGTGTGTGTGTGTGTGTGTGTGTCATTGAACTATTGAGAGGATGTATTCACAGCTTCCTTACTCCTTATTTTTAAAGATAATAATATTGATAGCTCATTTAATTCACTAATATTAATATATAGTTATTTATCTTATTGGGTTAAAATGTATATATTAATGATCTATTATAATATTACTCTGCATTAAACATCATGTTTGTTTCCCTACCACGAGTTGTAACAATAACCTTTTTCTCTCAAATCGGAAACCTAGCTTTAAATACCATCCGGCAGAACTTTGGCGTGAATTTTATTATTTTATTTTCACTTAAAGGTTTACACCCTCTCTCCACACTAATTAAAACTGATTTCCTCTAAAAAAAAATCCTCGTTACTACACCTTAAGATTAAGTTGTTAATAATAACCCTTTCATTAATCATTCAAAATTAAAAAAAATAGATTACACTTTAATTGAAGGGTAAAATAATGAGATAAGTTAAAAGTATAACAGAACCAAACTCTCTCATCGATGGTCACACGTTTTAAGGTGTCACTTATCGATGGTGACTGGATTTCCAGTGACGAGGATAATGAGGTTCTAATCTCAGTTGGATGCACTAAGGTTTTTTTATCTAAATGATACGTAGGCTACAGTATATTTACTATAAACTATACCTTCTTTATCCCAAGCTAATTAGACTAATTAGAATACGAATGTCTCAGACGGGTAGTAAGACACTTAGTGCCGCGTCTTACAATCCGTTTGGGTTATACTCTTAAATACTAATTAGGCTAATGAGCTAGGAGTTGGGAAGGTTGAATATAGAGGAAGTGAGCCCGCATTTGCGTGGAAGTAGGGTGGAAAACAATTTGGGGAAAACCACCCCAGTTCCCTCAATTAAGATTCGAACCTCGATCTCCCCATCCTCAGCAGTTTAGCTCAACATGAAACTAACTCAATAGCTAATAACTCCACCGAGGTGGGTTGGGTAGTAAGACATGGTATAAAAAATACTTTCATTATGAAAAAAACTCACAAGCTATTGGTTGGTTTCGAACCATGACCTGCTAGGTCCAAGTCAGTCACAATATCACTGTGTTTAATCCAAACGATGGACATTGTTTATGAATATGTGTAGTTTTACGTCTTGCACTGTACAGTACATAGGTCTAACACATTTTTGTGTTGTAAAACGGACTTTACAAGATTTGCTTACATATTGTCTAGACTACACAACAATATTTGAACTGTTGCAGTCAAAAGATGTATGGATTTTATTCACCCATTCATGTTCCAAAATCATCAGATATTTATAAATGTCCTAAAGTATTGACATTTTAAGGCCAGTTTCTCTCTAATCACAAACAACGTGAAATTTCGGATTTCCAAAAATTATTATTTGTAAAAAACTAAAATACATTTCATCAACGTAATAAAAGAGTACAGCAAAATGGTTACTTATATAGATTTTGGAAAGTATTTGTTTAAATAAAAAATTTGATAAAAAATAATGGTAACAAAATGTCTTATAATGTAGTGTATTAAAGTAGAAACATATTATTTCTGCCAGCACAATAGAAATTAAGCTAGTCGGTCCGTAGCGTAAAGGAATATAAGGGAGCTTATTTAAAAATAACACCAAACTAATAAGTGAATGCCTTACTAAGGATACATTAGCAGCCTGCATCGGTAAGCATGAGTATTTATGCGTCAGTCTCTTCTGATCTTTCATTTTCGAGAAGGTCAGGGTCTGAATCCTGACTGGGTGGTTGATGTGTCTACCCCAAATTGTTCCCCACTATCCTTCCATGCAAATGCGAGTACACTTCCTCTAAATCCTACTCAACTCATCCCAATTCCATTAGTATGAGTATAGTCATGAGGATGGCCTGTACTAGTAGTAATATTCAATGCACATAAAAAAAATTAATTAATTAAGCAAAACTTTTCTTTTATTTGTTCACGTCATCAATGAAAGAGTTGTGGTTTGCTATTTATCAGAAACGTCACTTTATTCTCTGTCCAAAATTGCACTGTTAGATTAAACTAAAGTCTTGCAGATGCTAGTTAACAAATAATGTAAATTAGCTTACATTTGAAACTGAATTCACAATTACTGCTCATTCGTTCAATCGTCATAGGCTATGTGCCTTAATTATAAATATTCAGCTCAGAATTTTAATGAATCTGGGAAATATTCACTGCTTAAATAATACCATACTATTTTTTAAAATTTAGCAGCGCGTCTTACTACCCGTTCGGGTTATACGCTTTAAGTACTAATTACGCTAATGGATTGGGAATTGGGAAAGTTGAATTATAGGAAGTGAACCCGCATTTGCGTGGAGGGAGAGTGGAAAATCATTTAGGAACACCTCCCCCCCACCCCCCGTTCACCCGACCGAGATTCGAACCTCGATCTCCCCATCCTCGGCGGTCGAGCTCAACCCGACTAGCGCGCTAGACAACTACGCCACCGAGGCGGGTAGCACCATACTAACAACATTGTTTCCCACACCGCTCCAAGCAACGTTTTTTAACTACCTCGCCCTCCCCTTAAGTTTTCTACGAAACAAAAGATACAAAATTCAAACCTTACGGAGTTTTGGTTGTTTTTATGTTGAGAGGTTTTTTTGTTTTTTCCGCACTAATCAAAGGTTCCCTTGTGGTTTCACTTTGCCACAAGGGTCATTCGTCCACATGCCATCCCTTCTCCGTCTTGGTTTCCCTCTGCCTCCTTTCCGCTTATATGCACACATACACGTGTACGCGTAAACCGTACCTCACTCATACGCTCTGCAAAATCCACGGAATATATTTTTTTTACTACGCCACATCCCCCAACTTAACGCGTCCCCGCAGCTTTATTTTTTTTTAAAAAAACCTTTCATATCCATATTCTCATACCGCAACCTCTGCCCTCCACACCCCACCCCTCCAACCCTTTTTTTCCCTTTCTAGCGTCTACCACAACCCATTTCATTCCTTGCGTGAAATTTGCATATTGTTCTCTATGTTTACGCCGCGGAAAGACTAGTTCAAACAAACGAATCCAAAAAGCCAGGAGAATAAGTTTTTTTTTAAAATTGGGAGAGGGGGTAAAAACACACGAATTTACCCTGAACCAAGTAAGTTTTCTTGAAACTGGCTTTTTGGTGTTTTCATCCTGCCTCAGGAATAACAGTAGCATTTTATCGCGTAGCAGAACTTATGTTTCTTCTTGTGTGAGCTGATATAGGGGTGGGGGGTGGAAAGGAACAAGATGGGGTGAAGGGGGAGGGGGGTTAAAATTTGAAAAGAGACTTCCACAAGCTACTCCTGTCTCACTTTCTCTCTCTCTCTTGCTAGCGCTATGTTTGTCCTTTTTTTTTAAAAAAAAAGAGATGGTGAATAGTAGTTTAATGACTTGAAACTTTTTGATAACAACTTAGTAAACTTGTTTTTGTATGAGGAAGGGGGAGGGTTTTCGAAAGATTAGTTTTGGTTGGTGGGAAAGAGGAGGGTGAGTTTTTTTGGGGAAGGAGGGGAGGGTAGGTTTGGTTAATTTCAAGAGCCCACATTCAAAGGGCTTTCTTACTGTGTGGAAACATCGAGACTAATTGTAGGTACACGTATCACTTATTGTGTATGCTAGAAAGGTTGGTTTATAAATCATAGTATTTTTTTAATTCATTTATTTCTAAGTCATCTTGTAGCTTAGAAGGTTGATTAAAGATCTTAGAATACCCTTGCTTATTATATGATCCTAGTAAATACAATACAATATGAAAGGTTTTTAGAGTAAGTACTTATTATTATTATTATTATTATTATTATTATTATTATTATTATTAGCACCGCGTCTTACTACCCGTTCGGGTTATACGCACTTACGCTAATGTGTAATGGTAGGGTGATTGTGAGATGAAATGGAGGACCTACAGTTTAACGTGGAATCCGAACCACGGTGGAGGCCTGGCATTCCTCACATTCACAAGATGTCTTGTCAGAGGTGAAGGAAGGGTTTGGTAATCAGATAGATCTTTGCCGGGACCGGGGATCGAACCCCGGCCGCCAGCATAGAAGTCTGACACCTTACCCCTAGACCACCAGGTCACCCCTAGAGTAAGTACATTACAAGAAAGTAAATCAAAAAGTTATTCCATTGTAATAGAAAGGTGACCCGTTTTTGGGGCTTCATGGTCTAAGGCGTCCCTCTCATAGTATACTTGACTGCCGATGACGGGAAGATTGAGGTTCAAATCTCTATTGGGTGTACCTGTGGTGGTTTTTCCAAAATTGTTATTTACTCCCCTCCACGCAAAAGCGAATTCATTTCCTCTAAAAAAACCTTCCCCATTCCTAAAATAATTAGCCTAATTAATAAATAAGCGTATAACATGAACAAGTAGTAAGAAAAAAAAATAGTATTGCACATTTCATACATCCTGAAAAGTAGCAAGCTTACTTTACTTGTGTCCACTATGGCACAGCTTATATGATAGGGCCATAGCGGAGTCCATCAAATTAATAATGACATCTTTCACCGTAAATGGAGAGTTAGTCTAGGTACTCCACTCACTACAACAAGGTTCAATTGGAGATAATTTTCTGAGGGAAGGACCTGCAACGATGGCCACTTGGTCTAAGCCACCAGGCTCGCAATACACTGGAATTCCTATTAAGTGGGGAGGGGAATTGGGAAGGCTGAGGTTTGATTCTTGCCTGGATGCATTGTGTTGTCTTAAAGCATTGTGTTTTTTTTTCAATGTATGTAGTTACTGTAGTTTTTTTTTCTCCTACCCTTTGAAATCTAATGCCCTTTTTATAAAACATACTTAGTCATTTTTATCCCTTCGATTAATCTGTTAATGTTCATGGTACTAAACGTAAGAATTAAAAAAAAACATATGGAGGAGTTATTATTTCCATTTTACTTGTATATTACAAGCATTTGTGTTACTTCTTCTGTGTTAAAAATTGTGTATTTGTGTTTTCTTAATTTGATTAGTCTGAAAAATAGACCATATATTGAAACCTGCACCATTGGGCACGTGGACTAAGGCTTCGGTCTTGTCTGGGGTTTTTTTTTTTTTTTTACCAATGACAAGGAGATTGGGTCTCAAACCCCGGTACGGTTCATTGAGGGGTATTTTACGAATTGTTTCTCACGCTTCCTAGGCATAGATTATATCCAAATTGTATTACACTAATTAGGTATAGGAGAGGAGGGTAGAATTTACAGTAAATATACTCGCATTCACACGGAGGGAAAGTATTTAGAAAAAACGTCCTCAATATTTTCAACCAATATTTGAACCTCGATTGCCCCGCCACTTAAAACTAGACTAAACAAGATTGACGTTATGTACACGTGCCTAACGATGGGGAAAAAACTTACTGTGAAAAATCTCACAAACTCATTGGTACGGGAAACCAGAGCAGGTGATTTTTTTTTTTTAAATCCTGTTGTTACAACTCTGGGAACCTTTTTTTTATATATATACTCTTACGATGGCTGAGATTTGTGCTCAACACCATAGAAGCTTTTCGAAAAGTTATCCTTTGAAGTAGCGCCGAGGAACATGTGTAGTGTTTGAATAACCCTCTTTGTGCATGTAAAGTTCCCATATGTCATACGTTGCATATGGCAGTCTTGTGTACAAGCCATTTCTCTCCTATGTGTGTCAACCCTACCTCACCCGTACCACACTTCCTCTCGAAAACACACACACACATCCACCCTTCATTCTAAACCCCTCTCCCTCTCCCACCTTCTTTTTGAGTTGGGCAAGTGCAAGAACTTTTGTATTCTTATATTCTGTGTATGTCTCAACCCCCTTACTTGCTATAGTGCCTTGCATATAGCACACATAGAAATCCAAAACTAAAAAGTTATACATATTCCCCATACCAAAGTCTACTATTTGGCGGACAGATGAAAAGAAAGAAAGAAATCGGGAAGGGAAGTAGTACAGTAGTTGGTATACGTTCCATTTGTAGGAAGGGGTTAAAAAAAAAGGGAGGTGGGGACTCGCTGTTGGGGCACAAAAAATCAATGCTACCAACAGAAGCAACGTTGGCAAAATGTAAAGTAGGAATTCGAGGTGTGTAGTAGATGAGCATACACACACTCACACACACACACACACACACATATATATATATATATATATATATATATATACATTTCTAAAATACTACAGATAGATATGTTGGGGAACATAGAAAGGTTGAATCAAACCATAGCTTATTCTCATATTGTGTTCAATTTGTCAATGATTTGTGCTGTCTTTTATTTTATTGTGTCTGTTTCTTAAAAGTTTAGCGGTAAAATGTACTTAAGAATATGATATAAGAAACCATAAACAAAGAATTCTAGTTTATGAAACTATACTCTAAGATGAACTCATTCATAAATATTAAACTATTTTATGTAGAACATAATCTCGATATCTGTTAAACTTAATTGAAGTATAGAAAAAAATTAATCACTCGTATTACTTACTACCTGTTCAGGCTGTACGCATATATGATAATTACACCGACCAAACAAGAATGATGAAAGATGTATCTTATAGGTGATCTACCCGCATTTGCATGGAAAGAGAGTGGGAAACCATTTAGGGAAAACCACCCTCAAGAGAGCCAGCCGGGATTCTAATTCCAATCTTCCAGTCACCAGCAGGGCAGTCTAACACAAGATTGATGCCTTAGACTATTTGGACACTGAAGCGAGTGCCTTAAAAATCTGTTTCAATTTTGGGTATTATAACCAAAACGCTCAGTTTAAAATAGATGTTATTTTTTAGGTTACCTCTGCAATATTTTATTCAGTTAAATGCTATAGTATAAGGTACATAAATAAATTGAAATAAACAAACCTATTTTGAGGATAATACAGTATATTTTAACACGACTCTACCTTTAAAATCATAAGTAAATATGGGAGATATATTTTATTGGTGCGTTGTTGTTGTATTTTCAAGTGCAAATCATCAGCTTTAATCGCATTGTTTGCTATGGAACCTTCACTCCGCTTAGCGAGAGGGCATTAATACATATATCGGTTTGAAATGGTGGATGGATTTATTTTTTTCATCCGTTTGATGACCCAATCCCGTGAAATCGTAACCGGGGTATTTAAATACAACTATCAAGTGTCCATATCGATACTGAGGGATCAGAGGAGTAATGATACTTAATGGTTTTATATGTGTTTGTGTGTGTGTGTGTTCGTGCATAAATACGTTCCACTTCGATTGGCAGGCTTCGACTGTAAAAAAAAAATGTGTTTGGGATTAATATGCTAGCATGCATGTAAATACATATAGATAGGGTACTGGGTTTTGAATATTTCACTTTATTTGGAAGTTTTAATGATAAATTTTAAATAGAATATTAAAATTGTAATTTAACAAATTTTTGTTGTGATATTTTGTCTTATGTTGAAAAAAAAATATGTGTGATTCATTCACAAATAATTATCTTTTCTATAGTAAAATTAAATTTGATTACAAGTACGATCTGAAAATTACTGATATTATGAAGATATTTAACTTAAACTTTTTGAGAAGGGCCTACATGTTTATAAGCAAAGGAGCCACAAAATAACTTAGCTTGGGACTGCATATTTAGGATTACATTAGTTCAAATAACTATTATGGATCGAACAAGCTATTCATACACTTAAAGCTAGTCTTCTAAACATCCTGCCATCATTTCATTAAAAGAATTTTATATATATTCCTCATACCATGCCTATTATAATAAGTATAATCTATATACGTATAACTGACGTGGTGATGATATATATATATATCATCACCACGTCAGACACACAACATCCTTGGTAGACCCGACTGAGATTTGAACCCTGATCTCCCCATCATCAGCAGGCAAGTATAACATAGTGTTAGACCATTCGGCCCCTGAAGCAAGTGTTATGTTTGTTTAATTGTTATAGAACTATTTTAAGAATATTACTTGACGATTATCTGCATCACTGGTCGTATGGTCTGAAGGCGTCGCTATCGTGTTATACTTGCCTGCCTGTAAATGGGGAGATAGGTTCTCAAAAACCAGTTGGGTGTACTGCAGGTAGCTTTAACTAATTGGTTTCTCACTATTTCCTCCACACAAACGCGCGTAGATTTCCTCTTAAATTCTACCTTCCTCGTCCTTATCTCACAGGTAACAAGGTGCGGTAAACAAAAAATAAAAGCTTTGTTGCTCAAGTTGCCTTACTTTAGGTCAAGTGGTCTAAAAGTTAATATTGTCATTGCACTTGATCACAGGCAGGGGCGGAATTATATAAATTTCATAAGGGGGGAGGGGGTCATAGTTATAAATAACATAGTTACTTCCAATGTTAAATTTATGTTTAAAACCGTTTGATAGTTTCTCATTCATATTTAATCTTATGTATGTTTTTAACCGTGGTCATCCTCCCTAATTTTTTAAAATAAGATAGTTTTTTATGAACCATTTGGAGTGACCCTACTTCAACCATTTTTTGAAAAATTGTTCATTCTAAAATCTATGAGTAGTCTTTACCTTTTTTGAAATAAGATTATTTTATAAGCCATTTAAAGCGTTCATCACCCAAAAAGTTTTGAAATTTGGATTCCCCTTAAAGCTATCTAGAGTGATCGTCACCTTAATTTTTTTACGATAGTTAGATACCTATAAAAGATAATCTTTTAAGTGGTCTTCCCCCCAAAAAAAATTGAAAATTGAATTATTTCAGAAACTAGGCTATTTGGGGCTGTCCTCGCCTGAAAATTCTTCGAAATGACATGCATCTATTTGGATTCATCCTACCATAGAGATTTTTGAAATTTGGATGACCTTGGAAGCTACTTAGAACTTTCCTCCCCTAGCTTTTGTGCTAGTTACATGCCTCTAGTCTAGTAGTTATTTGGAGTGGTCTTCTCCGACAAATTTTTGACAATAGAATAATTCTATAAGTCATTTGGAGATTGACTTAAGGCCATCTTTCAGCTTCATATTCGATAATATTAGAGGATTTGAAATATAGATAGGGGGGGATTTATTCCAGGGGGTCAGAGTTACCCACAGTTCCACCACTCCTGCCGTCCACACATACTCTATATTCGGTATTCGTGGATGAACTGCTATCAGGCGATTATTGGTCTTCTTTGATGTGTGGTGGTCTACCGTCTCTATGCGTAGCAATGTTCGTTACTCACTATGCACGACAAGTATTAGTACATGAAAACTAATATTTTTTCCACACTTGCGTGAGTCATATTGGACATTGATTAATCATGGGTGACTAATGCACGTTTGGACCCGGCTTAAGAGGGGTATACACCTAAACAGATAAAAAAAAGTGTATAATTTATCTGTGTTGTATTTTCTTTCTAAAATTTGAACTTCAATTTTGTTTTTTGTATTATTATTATTATTATTATTAATACTAGCACCGCGTCTTACTACCCGTTCGGGTTACACGCATTTTTGTATTAATTTTCTAACGTTCACAGGGTGATCAAATTACCCTTTTACCTCCCTCCCCCTGAATCTGCGCCTGATTACAGGCATTGTCGAGTCTCAAATCTTGTCTGGGTGATGTGGCGGTGGTTCATAACACTTTATTTTAATGGTTTCTCTCTCATGCCTTTGCAATATTAAAGGGTGCATTTCCCGTATGCTACACTCTCCATCCTCATTCCTTAAATTAAGCTGCTAGTAAACTTTCTGCTAGATTTACTGTACAAATAATGCTTATTTTTATTTCAATTGAATCCATAAGCATTAAAAGGTTAGTTTATACTAAACTTAACCATACCATCAACATTCAGTAATATTTTCCTCGACCTTTTCTACAAACTTTCACATTAATCTAACGCTCGGAAAGTAAGGGCCTATTTATTAATAAGAACCAAATATATTTTTTTTTACAATTTTACTACTGCCAAAATTAATCTATGAACCTAGACTATTTTTCCACATAGTCACCACAGGAATTCAGAGATCGGTCGTAGCATGGTACTCGCTTCTATAATCCTATGTCATAGAAAATTGTTTCCTTTGAGTTCAACCAGTATTCCTTGACCCCCTTTTTGAGCTCGTATTCGCCCCCAAAGCGTTGTGGGCCAAGGAAAAGTATCCAAGTGCAAGAACAAGAGGGGGTCCCTTGATGCAAAGTTCGGGCTCTGCAGCGAATGATCGAACATTTCCCTGCCAAACTCCTCAAGGAGATTGATTTACTGTATGAAGCTCAGTGTGTGTTCAGGCGGTCATGAAGGAAGACGAAGTCAGACGATTAAAAAATAAAATAAAACATGGCCCGACACAGTTTTTTCAGTGAGTGGTATTACACTTTAGTGTTGATCGTCGTACCAAGTTCCATAAATTCAAGAAGCAGCACCCTATTCCTATCACAGAACACCATGACAATAATCTTTTAGTTTGAAAACGTTTGTTTAAATTTTTTGGGCGTTGGTGACCCTGTGTGCATTCATTGCAGAGACTGCCGCTTTGTTTCTACATTAGCGTTCAAAATCCAGTATTCATCTCTAGTCTCGATGTGGTCAAGCAACTTCTCGCCATCAATCGCTTAGCGTTCAAGGAATGTCAGGGTTGATGCCATTCGTTGCTTCTGGTGAATGTCTGTCAACATCTTTGGCACCCATCGAGTACAGTCTTTCAATAGTGATGCGTCTCGATAACAGTATCGTACAGAAAAGTACGTTAATGCTGTGGAAAATCTGATGAAAGCTCAGAAAATACGATGAAGCATAAATATTCTTGTCCACACGTTTAACTAAGTCTGTAGACACAACAGAAGTCTAACCGCTCCGTTCCTCGTCTTGAACGGTCATCTTCAAATTTCCGCGACCAGTTTCTAAACCTTACCTTTGCTCATTACAGAACCATAACGTGACAATGATGGCGATGAATTTCCAATGCATAGGTGTTTTTTTTCCTTCTTTATAATGGCACGGACTTCTCAAGCAGTGGGATTATTGATTTTATTGTTCATTTTAAAGCCCTCATACACAGCTGCAAACGATCATAGAACTGGGACAAATAATATGGTGTCGCTTCGTAATGAATCATTCTAACCCCCCTGCGCATGCGCCAACATGGCCGCGCCTGTAACATGGGTTCCATGATCAGTCAGCCCTTACTTTCTGAACACCCGTAGTATTTTCTTAATTTTCAAGCTCCTAATAGATTTTTTTTTCTACTGTGTTAATTTTAAATCTTAGAATATTTATATAAATATAACATATTTGTGTTAAAGCTGCTTCTTGAAAAGATTAAGTTTTTTTTAAATGATAGTTTTTTGGAGAAAAAACTTATTTTTAATTATTATTTTTTCTTCATCACATTTTATTTTATTTGTCTTATTTCATTGTTCTTCGTCTTTCATGTTCAAGAATTATATATATAAATCTGAAGGGTAAATCCTTTGAACAAAGAATCCTTCCCGCACTCGAATCCTCTCCCCCCTCTTCCCTGTATTAAGTGCCGTGACGTTGAAGATTGGAAAAGATCCTCCTCCGTTCTCACTGGGGAAAGAGTAAGAGGGGTATGGGGGGTTATCCAGGTTTATACTACTCCTGTCTAAAGCGGTGCACGAAACAGGATAGCAGATAGTGGGACCGTAGTCTAATTGGACAGGCCCCACTGCTTCCAGGACTCTTCCTTTTATTCGCTCACACACACACGCACACACACACATACGTGCGCGCGCACACATAGGATCGGGATTAGAACCGGCAAGCTTGCCAACTGTTGAAGACATAAAAGATCCGAAGCCAACACAAGATGTATTAGATGGCAGAGAGAAATATATATATATAAATATATATATATTTATATATATGGCAGAGTAGAACGGGGAGAGACTATTTTGTGACATTTCTCTCTAATTTTTATATCCACCCCACTCCCTCTTTCTCCCTTGCGTTTCTGTCTCCCTCCCTCATCCTACTGACGTATTGTTTATACTTTATGCAGCCTTTTATTAAAATGGTGATGTACTTTCTCTTTTCGGGCACATTAGCACCGCCCTTTTCCAAATGACACACCCACTCACGCTTTATATTTTTTGAGCTCTCCCTTTTTTTACGATTTCTTTCATTTTCTCCTCTATATTTTCCATCTTTTATGTGTTCTACCCCCCCCCCCCC
>CABFVX010000088.1:150441-163788 GCA_902151425.1 Timema shepardi | reverse complement strand
CCCCCCCCCCCCAACAGCTCTCATCCTTTCCCTTCCTCTCATACCACTCCTTCTTCTTTTTTCAACTTTTTTTTTCCTTCGTTCTTATTTTCAATTTTGACTGTAGATTTTCTGGCTCTTGTTTCTTTGTCTACTACGAAGAAGGTGGATTCGTTAAAAGGTGCGTGAAATATAAGTTTTGCAATGTAAACTTACAGAGGATTCGAATGAAGGACTATCGGATTATTTGTAAATCCCAAGATCCTGATTTATGTCTCTTTTATCCGTACAGTGCATTTGTTAATTTACTTTTCTTTATCTCTATACTTATGATGAATAATTTTAATATTTTGAATACATTTTATGTATGAAAGATGAGTTTTATAATTACCTCTATGTCTGTCGTTCCAAAAGATTTTTTTTCACTGCGCTTCACAGCCCATCCGGGATACGTAGAGTATGACGTCACTCTACCGTCACCGCAAGCTCTTGGACTCTGGGCCCGTCTTGTGTGGTACTAGAGGGCAGGTCTTGCTTGCTCTCTGGCTTCCACCGAGGCAGGACCACAGTTCACCTCCCATCACTTTTATTTGGTTGATCGAACATGATAGTTCAGTGGACTGATATCTCACGGGTCAGTCTTCTGCAGTCAATATACTTCGTAAAGCAAACCGAACTCCAGTTTGTTTGATCAAAACCAACTCGGTACGCTGGTCAATAAATAGATCCGAAATTACTTCAAGTGTTGTTGTTTTCGTTAACCAATATTAAAAATAACGCTTCCAAACATGAACAAAGATTTGTTTCCATAGAAGAATGGGTTTCATGATCCATGATAGAATACAAAAGGGTTTCAAAATTTACCAAATCAATAAGAGGGTTTCAGATATTCTCATTTAATTATACTAATGTGTTGAAGAATTGAAAATTAGAATTTAGAGGGAATGCGCCTACATTGGCTTAGATGGATAGTGGGAAAACGTTTAATAAAAACCGTCTCAAAGCTCCCAATCGATATGGGATCATTTGAACCCAACAGGCCTCCCCGTAACCTGCAAACCAGTCCATTTAGAGAGATAAACGCCTTAGACCATGCAACCGCCGATGCGGGTATTGCAAGAGTCATTAACTACTTAAGCTACGGGATATGGATGAGGAAATAGTCTTAAAGAAAGTGCACCCAAATTAAATTGGAGAAAGAATCAGAAATATACAGTGAAAATATCGTCAAGTGATCCTACCACCAATACTCCCTACTGGGATTCGAACACAGACCTCTTCGTCTTAACTCTGTAACCTCTCCTCCGCTGATGCTTGTTAAAAGTATATTCGTAACGTCATAAAATAAAGTGCCTCTTAACTCGTCTATCCTAACTACCTATTAGCATACCTTAATTTTATTTCTCAACCATAATCCGTCTTTTGTCCCACATTGAGACAATTGAGTGAGCCGAGCCATTCCCGCTGCCCAAACTTCAGAAAGTGATTAAAACTTAAAGTCAATAAAACCTTAATTCAAAAAAGGGTACATATCAAGTCCACCAATTATTTTTTTCAGTTTTGAATTTAAGTTCAAAACATTAGACACATTCATAGTAGAAAACATCCTCTGTTGTTGATTTTTTTCGACGCAAGACATCACAAACCCTAAAAAGCTATTACTCTGGTTATTGTTCTGCGGTGGCTCCACTGTTTGACAGGTCTTCACCAATCCCTTCATCCCCGAAGTAGCTCAAGTCGTTAGTAACGTGAACTAGTTGCCATATCTATCCTCCCGTCACACCTCGATCATTCCGGAATATTAACTTGTTCTGCAACTCCCTTGGAGGTCTGACTTAACCCTTCCCCGTTTCAAGTTCTGCAACTTGTCACCCTTTCGCGCCTGATGGGTTGCCTAGCTTCAAAGATGTGTCACGCTGAATTCATACGCGATCGGGTTAGGCTTAATGGTAAACTGTAGAGCAACTTAGACATATGTCAAACTAAAACATGAGAGATACATTCATTTATTATACTAATTAAAACTAAAACTAAAATTTAAAATAAAAATAGTTGAATCCAGTTAAAAATATAGTATACCGGAAACTAATTCAATTCATACCATTTGTAAAACATGACAAAAGGTGTATGCATTACTATAACAAACAAAAATGTACCATGAACATTTTACTGTTTAATTTTATGGCACCTACACAATGTTGGTCACATAGTCTAGGGCATTAAGCTCGTAATAGATTGTATTTCCAATGAAGGAGATGTTGATGTTCAAATATTGTTGAATGCACAGGAGGTGCCTAATCGCATGTGATTTATCATGGTGGTTTTCCCTACCTCTCTCCTCACTTATGTTGGAACATTAATTGCCATGATAATCATAATTAGTTTAAACTGTATCTGTGAATGTTCTCATGACTCAGTTAAGCATTAATTGGTGACTGGTCAGGTATAGACAAAAATAAATTTCCCATATGAGATTTAGGCTCTATAGAGCAGTACTTATATGTGATTATTGATTGGTCAAATGGGGATCAAGTAGGCAAAAACAAATCACAGCATAAGCTCTACATACCTTAGAAACACTCCACGACACGCCATTGTAATACCCTTCTCAATCCTTACCTCCTTATGTTAAGTGTTGAATGCACTAACAAAAATTAATAGTTCAGATGAGGATTTTTATTAAATTATTAATGGTTTGAATAGTGAAAACAATCCACTAGCTTCAAGATTTAACCACAAAATATGAAAATTGGTTAAGTTAAAGACTAAAACGACCAGATATACTAGTTATTCCACTTATTTATCAGAGTTCTTAACATTTGGGGGGTATCGTAGATCCATTTAAATTGAGCTTAATCCCAACAACATAACTTAGGGAAAATCTGCATTAATTTATATATTTTTTATTTAGCACCGCATCTTACTACCCGTTCGGGTTATACGCTTAAGTACTAATTACGCTAATGGATTAGGAATTGGGAAGGTTTAATTTAGAGGAAATGACCCCGCATTTGCTTGGAGGGAGAGTAGAAAACCATTTAGGAAAAAAGTTGACTCGACCGAGATTTGAACCTCGGTCTCCCCGGTTTCGGCAGTCGAGCTTTACACGAGCCGCCGAGACGAATCATTAATTTAGTTAAACTATCACTATGTGTACAGTATGCGCGCTCATTGATTGAACATGATCACGAAATATCAATAGAATTGCGTGTTTTGGTTTTTCGCCCCTCATACCCCTCAACGCGACCAATTAAACCATAGTAAGTGGGTTTACAGGAAAAGGGAACGGGGAGGCAACAGAGTGGGCAGTTGGTTGTGGGCTATATGCACCCACCCACCTCCCCAACCTCGTGTTTGAACCCAAGCACCATGTCACCGCACTGCCTCCGGACCAATAGCGTCACGCCTCGTGATCAAAACTATCGTCAACTGTTTCACATTTTCATCAATCCCGCCGCCGCACCGCGTTAACCTGGTGGAAAAGCATTGATTGGGAGCTCTGCCTGGTCGAGCTGGAGAAATATTTCCTTAGAAAACAGGTTTTTTTTTACTATCGCGTCTTACTACCTGCTCAATTTATATGCATGTAATAATCACTCTAATAGGGTTGGAGTGACGATGGAAGCATTTTAGAGATAATCCACACACATTTGCATGGGAGGAGAGTGTAAAACTAGACCAGACTGGGATTCGAACCCCGATCTCCCAGTCATCAGCAGGTCGATCTAACACGAGAGTGACGCCTTAGAGCATCCTGCCACCAAAACGCATAGGAATGTAATTTAACTGGAAATTCAACCGGGTTTTCGGGTTTTGACCGATGATATATTTTTGTCACTATGTCTACCTATCCACACATTTTATTGACCTAGCGAAGCGAGGTTATATTTTAACTAGAGCATTTGGAATGTGCTTTGTCTGGATCTTTATATATATTACTATACTATAAAAGTACTATCTACTATATATGTATATATTAGATAGTTTATCAATCTGGCTATCGTATTTAATTTAACGGTTGCTCAAAAGGTTTTTCATTTAGTTGATCATCTTAAGTGATCTTAGTTTATAATTCTAAGGCGATTGATCGAGTACTTTGACCATATAATTTTTTAAAAAATTTACAAACATTGCGAGACTGACGTCTTAAGCTGGGCGAAAATTGTTTTCTCTATTAATATCCTATACTATTGAATATATTATTGATTGATTCTCTGTCTAACTGGATCACCAAGGGAAATATCAACTCAACTCTCAAATATAAATATTAAAACTGTAATAACGATAAGAGCATGGAGGCAGCGAGGTATACTGTTCATATAACTATTTGTACACATATGTACATATGTGTTAGGGATAAGAAAGGTTAAATTTGGAGTAAATGTATCCTCATTTTTGTGGAAGGAAAATGGAAAGCCAGTTAAGAATACCGGTCTCAGTACAATTCAACCCTAATCTCCCCTTCTTCGACATTCCAGTCCCTTGTGAGCGTGATGAATTAGACTCCAGTGAATTTATTAAAAATAGGTAAGTTCTTCTGCCGATACGGGCCGATTTTAAATAAATATTATTTTGTGTGTGTGTGCAGAAATCACTAAATATTGTTGTATCATTTTCACATTTAATATTTTGTATATTTAAATGTTTCCACAAACAAATAAATATTCACGTTTTAAACAAGTAACAGATTATTAACGTCTGGGATTGATGCTTTAATATCCATTTGCATTTTTAGTAAACAAACAACTTAAGACCTCACCTAATAAGGTGTACACGCCATTGGAGAGAGAAAGTGGGAAATCCACAATTTTAATAAAATACGCACCCAGTCGTTATTTGAATCCTGACCTCCCTATCACCAGCAAAGCATACCAGATGAAATTGACGCCTTAGTCCACTTGCTCACCGACGCAGGTCCCACGCATATCTTTTTTTTCACCATTTTCATCATAGAAATACGTATTTTAATTACGTTAGTGGGTTAGGGATGAGGAAGGAAGAATTTAGAATAAACGTACCCACATTTGGGAAGAGGTAGAGTATAAAATCCTTTAGGAAAGCCCACTCTCATTGCACTCTATCATAATTCAAATCCCCCAACCTCCGATAAGTTGGTAACAAGTGTTGAAAATTGTATTTTGGCATTTCGCGACTTATTAATAAATAATCAATTTTTAAAGGACTGTAAGAGCTAAAATTGGTGTCGATTATAGGGAAGGGTTGATAAAAAGAGGGGTGGGGATTAGATATTTGCGAGCAAACACGAAACTGTTGTTTTTAATGTGTGTGTGTGTGGAGGGGGTAGGAGGGGGGTTATGTTGATGTGTACCACAGCAGCAACGCTAAGTACCTCAATCAAGCAGCCTGGCTATTATTACCCCTGTCTGTCCCATATTAGCCCGACGCTGCATAACTACCCCGGTTTATCCCTTCTTCCCTCCTCCCCCGTCACTCCCCCACAGCACCGTTTACATGACAGCGTGCAAAGCACACGCCCATTGGCACAGGCGCGTCAGACGAGAGGGGATTGTGTGTATGTCTTTATGTCGTTGGTTAAGTGAGGGGTGGGATATTATCCATTGGTCGATTGCAAACGACGAAATGAGGTGAGAGAACATTCATCTTTACACCGAGCTCGCTTCGTGTTCTACTAGAAATCTTGTCTACAGTCCCATTACCCGCCTCGGTGGCGTATTTGGCTAACGCGCTTGTCGTGTTGAGCCCGACTGCTGAGGACGGGGAGATCGAGGTTGGAATCTCGTTCGGGTGAACTGGGGTTGATTTTTCCTAAATGGTTTTCCACTCTCCCTCAACGCAAATGCGGGTTCACTTCCTCTAATTCAACCTTCCCAATTCCTAATCCATTAGAATAAATAGTACTTAAATCGTATAACCCGAACGGGTAGTAAGACGTGGTGCTAAATATTATTATTATTATTATTATTATTATTATTATTATTATTACAGTCCCATTTTCATGAGAAGGGTCTTTTAGATAACACAACACATTTTTATTTGGTCAACATTGATAACATTCTACCCGTCTTGGTGGACACATGGTCTAAAGCGTTAATCTCATAATATACTGGCTGACGATGACGAAGAGATCGAGGTTCAATTTATTCGGGTGCACTGAGGGTGGTTTTTTCCCAATTGTTTTCCACCCTACCTCTAAACGAATTCGGGTGTACTTCCTCTAAATTCAACCTTCCTCGTACCTAGGACATTAGAGTAATTAGTGCACAGGCGTATAACCCGGACGGTTAGTAAAACATGGTGTTTAAAAATAGTTATAACACTTTACTAAATTATAAGTGTTATTTTATAGATATTGATAATGTTTATCAAAAGTGACAACTGAAAATCGCAATATGACTTGATGTTTGAATACATTCAAGTATATATAAATGTCGGATGAGGTTCTTCCTACGAAAATTGGAACGTACTGATAGATTAGTTACTAGATCTACTGTCACGTATTCATTCACACGTGTTCAATTCATGTTAAATGCAACTATTATCTTTGAATTTTGTCCAAAATTTGGAACTAAATCGTTAGAGCCGTTTGTAAAATATTTAATATTTTTGAAAAATCAGTCATAAGTAAACTACCCATAAATATTTACCCCCATAACAAGTTACATTGTTATTTTTCATACTACACAAACCCCCGATAAACATTTTAAGCAAAATCGTTAGAGAAAATTTTGGAATATTTTAAATTTTTAAAAATTTACCATCAGTAAATTACCCTTCAATGATATTTTCCCCAAAAACTAATGATACAGTGCTATTTGGCATATCGAATAAATCTTATATATAAATTTTAATCAAAATTATTAAAGTGATTTTCAAAAAAAAAATTGGATTCAAATAGATCACTCATCAGTAAGCTACCCTTAATTTGAGGACTAGTATCAAAATCTGAAAAAAGTCCCGGATCTAAATATCAAGTTTGAAGAAAATCTGTCAAACTATTTAAGATCCGTGGCCAGGGACAGAATGATAGACAGACAGGCATTGTAAAATCCACTTTTTTGGGTTCGTGTTCACATAAAACGTAAAGATTCGTCATAATATTGAGATTGATTTTTTTCACGATAATAATACTTTCTCTTGATATGATAAAGTAAAAAATAAAGAAACTATTAGTTATGAGTTGAATAGGGGATAAAAGAACTTGGGTAAAAATACCGGATACACCAAGGTTCTAAAAGAGTCTTTCTTTCTCTCTAGTTCTCTTCGAAGCAACTTTAGGGAACTTTACAAACATGATGTGAAGGAAAAATGGCCGTTCTTTGTCAGTGAGTCAAGCAGGACGAAGCTGGTTGGGATATGAAGGAGCGGGTGTGTGAGTATAGGCAGTGGAAAAGGGGAAAGGGGGGGAGAAGAATCAACTCTGGCTAGAAACCGTTCAACCGAGACGAAATTTAACGGTGAAGTCCAGAAAAAAAGAAGGATTGCCGCGAGAAAACTTACCACTTTCCGGATTTAAGGACCTGCAATAAATGGGAAGCGATAAAATGTCGAGTGTCACACTATGAGTCATGCGTGCACTTTTACATTTGTTAAAAGTTGTCTACGGGCCTGCGGGGGAAAAAAATAACATTCCCTTTGGACTTCTAACTCAATTTTTTTAAAGTATATATTATTAAGTTATCTTATAAATATAGTAATAAAACTATTTGGTTATTTACAAATCAATTATTTTTTTTAAAAACAAGAAAATGAAATGGTAAAATAATTTGTTTTAACATTATATTTGATAATAAATATAATTGGTTAAAACACTAAACAATGTTACGTGCTTCTAGCCTTATTACAAGTCCGGGATATCCGAATAGTTACGTTAAATGGATTAACGAAGAGAAAGGTATAATTTAGGGTACACACACCTGCATTTTTGTGAAAGGAGGATGGAAATCCATATATATTAATAAACCTAAGAGTTTGTTTGTCTGTCTATAATGAGCATTGTATGATAGCTACCGCAAGCAGGGAGCTGGCATTTTTAAATTAGTAGCCCCTGTGAACATACATGTGCGCCTAGAAGGTGACATTTTAAATTGTTGACTATATATATTTTTTCTCTTTTTAATTTAAAAACTTGTTGGAAGAAATAAAATAAGGTTTTTTTCCCTTTCTGATTGAAGGAAAAAAAGCATTGCCCAGGAAAACCACGCAATGCATTGCAACACCGGGTACTTCTTATAATTTAGGATGAAAATAATTTGGTACACCGAGCCTGATATTCGTACCCCGACCTCCCTGGCACCAAAAAACCAGACAGGAGGCCATGAGCGTGTTTACCCACGTACCCATCGGTGCGGTTTAACACACTACTCGTAGTTTTCAAATAGTTTTTTAATAGGCTTACAGAGACAGTTTTTGAAATACTTAGCAACATAAAAAGTAAAAATCATCATGCCTTTACGAGAGAAAAAAAAATCCTCAGTCAACTTTCTTGATTGTACACATCACAGGGTGTTTGTAGTAAACGTTAGCAATATTTCAAACGTTTTGTGATTGTTGCAAAAATATACCGCTAGATATCTCAATAACTTTTTTATGACATCGAGAACCCTGTCACAAAAGTGTCCAATATATTTACCGATAAACGTAAATTATGTATAGATTTTATGTATAGTGCCTATAAAATAATCACATACTAAGAGTTAAGTGTGTATGAGCGACTTAGTGTGAGACACAATATCCGACATAGCCTCATAAAGAATACATAAATACATCTACACAGTCAATTATAGAGTATGAGCTTTAAAACACTGACGCTTCCGAGTTCAGTTTATTCTTTTGGGTCAGATGATAGCGGTGGGATGGGGTTTGTCAATTGTTGTAATATTCGAGCTGGTTTTCATTTATTAGTATTTTTGTTAAGTTTTATCATGGCCACCAAACTTAAACTATCCGAATCTGGTTTGAAGATAAAGTGTTTGTAGTAGATCTACAAATTACATTATACCTCAATCTTGCAATTAAAAATATGATAATAGTTTTCAACAAATATTCCTTTCAAGCTATTCAAATTGTTTGGTATTATAATAGGATTATTTGCTAAGAGGACTTTTGAAAAGTATTTTTATATTAAAATTATTCCTCTTGTGTGGTGAAAATACTTAGTAGCGTCAGTTTATTGTATTAATAAATAAATTACCAATATCAGTGGGTTTTTTATACCACCCTATAGATAACTTTAATTAAAATTCTGATATAAATATTCTATTTTACAATAGAAAGTTTTAAATGAAATAATACAGAGAAAAATAGTAACGTATTTAAAGTTATTTATATTATGATACTTTACCAATAATCCCGTCACCTAATATTTCAGGCTTACCTGAATTTAAGATGACAAGGATTAGGTGGTCTCGTGGACAGTAGATTAGATTAGATTGTCGATGACGGGGATATTCTGGTTAGAATTACGGTCGGGTGTACTGAGGGTGTTTTTCCCAAAGGGTTTTCAGGTCAGCTTCCACGCAAATGCGGGTACACTTTTTCTAAATTCACTCATCCTCATACCTAATATTTTAAGCGTAATTAATAAACATGAGTATAGCCCGAACAGTTAGTAAGACATGGTGCTTAAAAAAATAGTGACAAGGGAATTATAAGTTCGAATCTAGGCCAAATTTGGGATAGGGAAGAAGATTTTTACTATCACTTGTGTTTATCCCAATTCCAATTCCGGTCCAATTTATTTAAATAACCCCCTCTCCTCTCATTCCCGACCATTTATATTAAGTCGTTAATAGCCTTGGTGTTGAACGATCTAATAATAAAAGCTTCAAAAATATATATGATCCTACTAATTCATCCAATTTCATCATATTTGGAGAGGAGCCACTTTAATATACATTTTATTTTATTGTTTGCCTTTTACTACCCATTTGGGCTGTACGGAAGTCTACTAATGTGTTAAAGAAGAGAGTCCGACACCTTAGCTCAGTCGGTAGTGTGCCTACCTAATGAGCTTAGAGTCCCGTGGTCGGTTCTTAGCATAACCAAAAATGTATTGTTGATAAAAATATGGGTTTACGCTTTTACATTGATAAATTGATGGCTGGGGACTGGATGTCGTGCCTGTCCTAATCTTAAGTTAGATCCGGGGTCGCCAGACCGTTGATCGCGAGCTACCGATATCTTGCAAACATCTCCCTTGTTTGAAGGGTAATTTGGATAACCAAATAGATCTCAAGCCCTACTCTGGTGAAAATCATATTGAAATAATCTCCAACTTGAGAACAGAGTTTCAACAGCGGTTCAGTGATTTCAAAAAAGTTGAGCTTCAAGCACAGATTGTTTCAGCTCCTTTTATGGACATTGACATTGAAATCTTACTGAATTTTGTAACGCAACATTCTCAGGAAGTTGAACCTTAATTAGAAATGGAGCTGATATCTTTCCAAAGTGACTTACCATTGGCGAGTGTTTCAAGTTTAGGATATGTATGGCCTCTTGTACCGAAGGGAACATATTCAGTTCTAGTTCATGCTGCACTCTGAGTGAAGGCGTTGTTCTGTTCAGCCTATTTTTGTGAATCATCATTTTCAACGATGAAAGTTTTGAAAAACAAATAACAGAAGTAGGCTCACAGATGAACATATCGATAACTGTATTCGAATGGGAGACTAACCTAACATTAAACAAATTTTGAATGAAATCTAATGCTATTCTTCTCAGTAAGAGTAAGTTGTACATCAAGTTTTTTTATAGTCGACTTCAATTTATTTTTGGAAATAAATAATTGTTATACCTACATTTTTATATTATTTGAATTACAATAATGAAACCAAGCCACAGAACCCACCTCTGTTTATAAACAGTTGTTGTGTTTATATTTTTACAGGTAACAATAATGACAAATTTTTAATATGGGTAGCTCGCGAAATGATGTGGCATTTTAAAGTATCCCCCATTCCTAATGAGGTTGGCAAGCCCTGAGTTAGATTATAAGGCATATGAAGTTACGACAAGCCTTTCAAGCCGGTAGTGGAAAATATATACCTTGAATTTTTTAAAAAACTTATCCTTGCCGCAGGCTGGGATCAGTAACGGATGTATGCTATGTTAAGGATGAGTATGGTAGTATTTTAAGTGGAAGTGTACCCGTATTTGCATGGAAGGAGAGTGTAAAAACAATTAAGAAAAACCACCTGACCGGAATTCAAAACCCAATCTTTCCGTCATCGGCAGCCAGTATATTGCGGGAGTGGTGCCTTAGACCATTTGGCCACCGAAGCAGGTTTAAATATGCTGAACGCGATTTTTGTTGTTCAGCAATACGAGCCAAACAAAAATAATGAATCGTTCTACATTGTTTATTTAATTGCCATCGTATAATAAAGTCGATCCCTGTTCTAAAAACCCGCAGTATATAGAACTGCGCAACCATAAACCATTTATATAAACTCACCCCCGCGCGAACCATTTTTACCAAACTTCACACGAAGATTCAATAATTCAATAAAAAATCAATGAGATCAATCCAGGACGAGGGCCAGGGAGCCTTCATTGAACGAGCAATAACCATCGGAAATGACTAATGACCGTCTATATTTCTGTCAGTTATCCTACTGTGTGTAGTTAAACACGTTGTGACATTATATTTCGCGTGATATGTTGCAACTCCCCCCTTCTTTTTTTAACATCACATATAACGCGCCCCTTTTACAATTTGTCAGATCCCTTCAAATAGCTTTCAGGTTAAACAAAATCTTTCAAAACATAAAAATAATTGCCTCTGTATTTCCGTTGAATTAATTAAAGTTAGTTTTAAAAGTGATTAATTAAAGAAAAATTATCCCTTAACTTTTGTGTATGTACACAAATGTTTATTTCATTCCGCGTGTTTTGACACAGATGAATCCATGGATTAATAATCAGGAGTGGTAGTTAGAAAAAATGCACCCGCATCAACGTGAAAAGTAATGATAAAACTTTAAAGATAAACACACATAGCCTCCTTAGAGCCCAACCAAGTATCAAGCATTGGCCGGCAAACCATTGTGTTATATTGTGATATTGACGCCTTAGACCTCATGATAACTGGTGTGTCATATTCACATATTCAGTAACACTCTTATGGGTTGTAGTAGATTTCTAAGAATTCTTGTTGTTGTTCTTTTCAACTAACATTAAAATACTATTTTATTTCTGACTGTGTAGATAAAACTAAGAAATTGGGAAAATGCATTTCTGAATGTAACAATATTAATATTTAAATTAAAATATATCTATAAAGTATAAAAAAATAAACATAAAGAACAAATTTAAAAAAATAAAAACAACATAATTATTTATTAAATAATAGTCAATAATAATTCTGAGTTCCAACACAGTTCAAAAAATTGCCATAACTCATCCATATCACTTTCCATATCCATTCACTTTATTCGTTAATAACCCTTGTGTTAAACGTAACAATAATAATAGTTTCAAACAATCAAAAATTGTACCTAGGTTTCCACTATAGAGTAATTACTAATTATTGTTTAAATATTTCAATAACCAAATACATGAATTAACAATAATACATGGGACCTCCTTCATTGGTCGCATGGTCTAAGGCACTGCTCTCGCAGTAGACTGGACTGACGAGGACGGGGAGATTGAGGTTCGAATCTCGGTCCGTGTGTACTGAGGGTGGTTTTTCCAAAATGGTTTTCCATTTTCTCTTCACATAAATAAATACGTGTACATTTCCTCTAAATATAACCTTCCTAGTTCCTAAAATCATTAGCATAATTATTAGTAAATCAACAAATAACCCGAACGGTTAGTAAGACGCGATGCAAAAAAATGTAAAAAATTAGAATAAACGTATAAACTGAACCAATATTTCATTTATTTAGGCCAAAAAAGGCTGTGTGTTTTTTGTTATAAGAACTGAGCAAGTATTTTCCTTAGCTCACGTACCCTTCCATTATGCCTTAAAGACAATTAAAGCTTGCTTACCCATGTAAATATATACAGATAAAAAAAAACTGTCCCTCACCACCTTCGACTAGAGTCTGTCTTACAAAACTTTATTCTTGTTTTGTTCCACCACTTACAAACTAAGTCAAGAACAACAAATATTCTCGTCACGTTAAGCGTTAGACGCCGAGGAAAAAATGGGCCAAGGAAATCCCTAGAAAATCCCCGATGCCTATAAGAAACGGTTTTATGTCATATTTTGTACGGTTTGTAATACAAGATCTCCCGAGAGCGCATTAAAGAAGAGATTTTCCTTTCCTTCACCTCTTCGCAAGATGGAGACTTATAAACGATGTTACCGCATGGTTTTCAACTCCCCCCTCCCTCCCTCCATCCTCTTTTACAATCCATTGCACTAAGGAAGGAACGTGT
>CABFVX010000088.1:113721-142205 GCA_902151425.1 Timema shepardi | reverse complement strand
GGGGGGGGGGGGGGTCGGAGGGGTGAAGACTTTAAAACGTAGAGTGCGCTTTAAATGAACAAGTGCCACACATTACGGACTAATCTGCCAACGGTGTAATCCCGCTTGGGTTTTAACTGCTGGCGTTGATTGCTTGGCATCTAGACGCAGGTGGAAGAATAGATAGGGTACTGTGATTTCCATAGAGATGAATCTCTACGAGCACTTTATATCTTAGTTGCTGTCTGTAGACTGAATCGAATGGTTTCGGAGGTTGTAAAACTGTTAGGTGTACGAGGGCTAACTAACTTCACAACACAGCTCGCATGAAAAAAAAATCAAAATAGTTAATTAAGGTGCCAAGACCTTCATTTGTGTCACGTCCCCTAGTCAAAATAAATTAGCTTCCAAGCTTTGTACTTGGTGAGTTGTTAGCGTCTCGTATAGAAGATAAACGAGATAAATATTATTTTTCTTTTAACCTTAATAAATTAAAATTAAAGCTTAGAACCGTCGAATCTACTTTATTTGTTTTGTATATAGTAAGAAAATGGTATGAAGGACAGTTTATAAAATATAAACTTTTTTTTTCTGTCAACATTGAGAATATCTTACTGTATTGTTAGTAAAGCTTGATTCCTACCTTTACTGAGAATTGAGATCCTGAGTGTCGTAGCAATTCACACGCTATCAGAAATGTATTTTGACCCATGATCCCTTGCGACGCAAACTAGAAACATCTGATTAGAGATATATTTTATTTTCTAATGGATAAACTAATTTGTTGTCGTCTAGCTACCCGAGTTTCTAGCTGCAAATCCAGAGGTCCCGGGTTTGATCCCCAGCACCTCCAGAGTTTCTGTGAAGCCTCGTGAGGACAAATGAGGAGTTAATGGTTCGTCGTGCTGACCATATGACACCCTATGTCCACAGGATTTGGTACTATCTCCGCCGAAAGACGGAGGCTGATCGGTCGGTATGACTCGATTGCGGGTGACAACATAACAGAGATTAAGATCACGATTGATGTTTTCAAATTACTGTAAATTACTATCGTAAAATAAATCAAAAGAGAACAAGAATGGCACACGCGATTTCCATTTACTGAGTTATCTCAAATCATTTCACAACTATAGATGTAGTTGTCTGCTTGTATATAGTTTTGTAGGCGCATGCGCATTGATTGAGTCTTTTGGTCTTGAAATTTGATTTGATCTTGATTTTGATGTTTTCGCGTGGAAAAAGGAAAGCTGAAGTTATTTCAGGTCATGTCGAGCTTACGACACCGGTAAGACTAGAATCGTGTTATTGGTTTATAGTTCATCACGTGATCACGTTTCTGCCCTGCTCTTGTTTTACGGCGAGCGTGTGATTCAACAGTAGCTTATTTATAGGTATATATACTTTTGTCAAACAATTACACCTGAAGATCACACGACTTTACGTATGAATATATATGACAATAATCTAATAACTTGATAATTGTTAGATATGGTTATTTCTACCGTGCTCGTACTTTTAGATATATACGTAACTTAGAATTTGTTTTATTATTGTATCGTTGCGGTTTGAAATGTTGGGGAAATAGCTAATTATTGCTCTTAAACTAACATTGTTGGAGGCCTTTCACGATACTTTCATTGTTATGCAAACCATTTCAATAGGGCTAGTGAGTTTCGAGGCCTTAGTAGTTTTATAAAGTGTTTACAACAATGTAAATATTATTTTATATCCACAACAATGGCAATTAATTTTTTCGAGAGATACTTGAATGTTTTTATTTTATTTTCACCGCATCTCTCCACCCGTTCGGGCTATACGGAATATATGAATTGCACCAATGTGGTGGGGAATGAAAAAGGTTGAATTTAGAATAAATTTAATCGCATTTACGTGGAGGCAATTTATTAAATAATCTAGTAAAATACACCTTCAGTACACCCAGCCTTGATTCGAACCTCAGCACGCCCGTCACCTACAAACCTGACTAAATAGTATTGACATTTAGACCGCGTCTTTCACCAGCGCAGTTGGTTAATATACTATTTTGTAATTAAAACTATCCTTACTATCTAGCGTTTGCGTGGGAAAAAATCTTCAATATAAATAAATATATTTAGGTGAGAAAACAAGATATTACTATTATTTGTATTATATAGAAATTCTCGGTACGGACAAAGCTACCATCCATCAATTTCATTCATATAGAAGTTGTTGGAATGGGCTAACCGTATAAATCTATCAAGGGATATGTGTTTTTTATTTGTCGTCAATAATACAAACTTTTGTTTTATTGAACGTCTGTGTTGTCGTTGTTTTTGTAAAAAAAAAAAAACGTGTTTCAACAAGTTCGAAACAAATAGGATATGAAATGTACAATTTCTCTCGCTTATTTGTCACACCGCCTTTTTTACCTTTGTTAGAAGCTTCACAAATTGTTTGAATGTTTGTCTTTTAGCACAGAAAACGATGGATGTGATTGATTGGTCGATGTCACACACACACACACAAACTCTTTGTTTTGTATTTTTTTGGATGAAATCTGAAAAGTAGCTTATTGTTTAAAAGTACAATATGGATTGGATCATAAAAGAAAAGAAAAAAAAGGAAAATATTTTGTCTTTGTTATTTTATAATGATTTGTTTTTTTACTATGATTAATCTCTATGTTTCACTTTAAAAGCTTTCAAAACCGTTTACTAATGACTGTAATAGTCTCAGAAGAAGATTTTGTATTGGCTTTTTTTTTGTTAAAAAAATTAAAAAACTAATTGTTGTTTTAAATTGAAAAAAATCTTTGTAAAATTGGAGTGATTGGAAAAGCAACGGCTTTGTATGACGTACACTTTGTTTACGCTGAAAGGTAGAAAGGTAGCACCCTATGTTACAGCGTATATGTTAGGGGCATAGTGGAATCTGTCAAGGTAAGATTGTAAGATGGTGTATACATTTTGTTCCAATGAAATGAGGAAACTTTTATACTTTTCAGATGCATTGTGGTTCTTGAGGAAGCTCCATCGGAGTGTTTAATTTCTATTGTTTGGGTTTTAAATACATGTTAACATAGAGTTGATAATTAGCAGGTCGTTAGAACTAGTTCCTTTTCTGATGAACTTGCATTGAAGGCGTTCTGATTTGAAAAAAATTAGATTAATTTTTGGATTAAGTTCGTTTCGCTCATGAATTAGAAAGCTGGCGTATTACTTGAATGAGTAGTAAAACGCGATGCTATAAATAACTTAAAAAATATTTTTCTAAGTTAGTTAAAAGTTATTTTTATGCTTATGTTTTGAAAATCATTAGGTAGCTACTTTTATTCCAAATTTTATGGTTCTTATTTACTACTCTTATTTCTAAACTACAATATTACAAAGAATTAGTACTTATTAATACGTCTATTAACAGGCGGGGATTCAGTGAGGGGGGGCGGGGGCAAAGGGTCTGTTGACCCCCCTGTGAAAGTTAGAAAATTCATAAAAAATTAAAAAATAACGTTCAAATTTTAGAAAGAAAATATAACACAGATAAATAATTCATTTTTAAAATAAATATTTTTACGAACAGACACCTCTTAAGCCGGGTCCCCAATTGCGTCATTCGTTAACGTTTATTCAATGCCCGATATAACTCACACACGTGTAGAAAAAATGTTTGTTTTCATGTACGAATGAAAATAATTTGCCCCTCCCCGAAATAAATCCCCCCTAGATATATTTCAAATCCTCTGATATTATCAAATATGAAGCTGAAATATGGCCTTAAATAAAACTTCAAATGACTTCTAGATGCATTCTATTGTCAAAAATTTGCCGGAGAGGACCACTTCAAATAACTCTAGATTAAAGTCATCTAACTGACAGAAAATGTCAGGGGAGGAAATCTTTAAATAGCTTCTAAATTCATCCAAATTTCAAAAAATGTCTAGGGGAGGACAATTCCAAATAGATCCTAGATGCATGTCATTTTGAAGAATTTTCAGGTGAAGACCACCCCAAATAGTTCAGTTTATTAAATAGTTCAACATTAAAAAATTAAAAATTAAGGTGAGGATCACTATAAATAGCTTTGAGGGGCATCCAAATTTTAAAAATTTCTCGCCCAGGAACACTTTAAATTGCTTATTAAATTATTATTTTTTAAAACAAGGTAAACAATCCTCATAGCTTCTAGAGTGAACAATTTTTTTAGATGGTTAAAGGAGGGCCTCTAAAAATAGTTTATAAAAACTATCTGATTTTAAAAAATTGGGGAGGATGACCATGGTTTAAAATAAACATAAGATCAAATATGAATGAGAAATTATTAATGTCTTTAAACAAAATCTAACATTGTAAGTAACTATGTTATTTATAATTATGACCCCCCTATAAAATTGATCTGGATCCGCATCTGTCTATTAAATACACATGTCTTGAGTTCGTCGCACAAATCCATTACAATGTGAAAACACGTACTCTAGTGTTGACACTCTCAGCCCCTTTGCTCGACTGTGTCTATTGTCACACCTGTCCGGTTTAGCCCTACACTTCTGCCCGTTGGGGTGTCCCTCACCCCCTTGCTATGAGGGGTGGCCCAAGCCTGGTGACTGTTCAGGGCTGGCTCGAGCATGGTCTTGCTCGCTACACAACCAACTATAACGGTATGGTTCCGAGAAATACCTTAAATAAACAGGTGACAACAAGCGTGTGTATAAACACTATTGCCGAACCATATATCGTATCCTTACATATTTTCATTTATTAGTATTCTATTTTGATAGTAATTTTATTATATATTTATTACAAGTACTATAAATTTATAATGTTTATCATCACGTATTTGGTAGTAAATATATTTAGTATTAAATTTTTTTTAAATAAATGTGAGACTTATTGGAACACACGCACATAAAATACTGTGTACTTTTTTTCACTATTTTTTTTTCTAGTAAATGGATATAAATAATGAAATCAAAAAATAAACTAAGGAATATATCCAATCATTTTTTTAGTTGAACTTGAACTAGTAAAGTTAAATTTATTTAAGAAAAAACCTGGACTTTATTTAGTTTAATTTGAAGTTAGAATTATTTCCTCATTTGTATGAAATTTCCTAGAGATGTATTAGCGTCATAAATAAAAACACTTATAACTAATCAAGAAACAAAACAAAAATACACGAGAGGTTAAAAAAAATTAAAAAGTAGGCCTATGGTTTCGTGATGGTGAAATAGAAATACTAAATGAACAATGGAATGTGGAGTTTTAAAAGACAAAAGTCCAAAACTTTTTATAACATTTAAGTTTGAGAAATTCTGACTAAGGTTTTTGTCCATTTATAGCACTTCTTTTATGAAACAATAATTTGTATACTTTTGTGTCCCGCAAAATATATCTTTTTTACTATCTAGCGTAAAGGTTTTTTTAACCTGCACTTTCTGAACACACAGATTTTATAAACACACTAATTACAAACTAGCTTAATACCTTGTTATTATGAGTTAAGGGATCTGGGTTCCATTCCCACCGTTCCAAAAGTTTATAATTTGTGAATCGTCTCTGTTGGAATAGGTTATTATGCTAATTTGAAACCAGTGTTTTTATAAAATCAGTGTGTTTAGAAAATGCACGTTAAATACCTCTGAAATAAATAGTAAAAATACATTTTACGAGGTAAATACAAATTGTATTTTCAGAAAAGCACGGCTATAAATGGAGAAAAACTTAATCCAGGATCTATCACATTTAAATATTAGGAAGAAAAAATATGGTCTTTCGTCTTGCAACACTCCCCATTCCATTGTTTAATTTAGTGTTTCTCCTCATTATAATTATATATAAGATACCGGCTGAGTTGAGGTGTCAAAATATCTACTAAAATGATTATTTCCTCGATAATTCGTCTTTATTACAGACTTTTAAAGTCTCTCAGCTCAGTAATGTTATGAAAATGAATGCTTTCATCCGGTGTGAACCATTGCTCTCCTTCCCAGTCATGTCTCTATCACTTGGACCAAACTAGAGGGTGAAGTAGTGTAATATGACACACTGTAAGATGTCAGAGTAGTTGATTAGCGGGGGGTTATAAGGAACAGTCTGTTCACCGCCCGGCTCGAACCACGGAGCAAGGGGCTGAGGAGCAATTGCTCACTAATCACGAGCTTGTCATCTGGGTGGGATACTAATTTCAGAACGATGCGTCGTAGCAGTTATTATTATCACTGCGTCTTACTACTCGTCTGGATAATCAGCATTTCATTACGTTATTGGGATAGGGGTGAAGTAGAGTTTTTAGAGTAAATGTACCTGCATCTGTTGTGAGGGAGATACTTTATTAATAGAAAACCACCCTCTATACACCAACAGGGTTTCAAACCCTGACCTTCACGTCAACGTCAAACCAAACTAGATGAGCTTGATATGTATTTTGCGTGCCTAAAATGTGTTCTTAAGTATGTTTGTAAGCTATATATTAATTTGTTTTTCCCTCTGCCTTTTACTATCCATCCATGCTGTACGCATTTCACTATCCTATAGGATTAGGGATTATTAATGTAGGCTTTACAATAAATGTATCCTAATTCACGTAGAGTAAGAGTGAAGAGTATTATTTATGGAGGAAAAAAACCCTCAGTATGTTCCGTAAGAATTCTAACCTCGATTTTGCAACAAGTTACAAGTAACATTTCAATAAAATGGCATAATACTCACCTTTCGGCCTGATTGGACTCCAGCTTCTTCACGCCTGGTCGTGATCTCCTCCCTTCTAACACATTATCTAACTGACTGAAAGGAGGTGTGAACCAACTGTCTGCAAGCGAAACCTGCTACACCCAAGAAAAACAAGTGAAGGCGACTCCACGTACTTGGTTATTAATTCTTTCGCCTGGACTGTTCTAGTGCATTTAAATATTTCACAGAATGCTCACATTTATTTCCACGCGTTTCTTCTCCTCTTTCCTTCCACTCCCTCTCACCTTTTTTCCTCCCCTATTCTCTGTGGACATGTGATCTTGTGTGGTCGCTATATATGGTGGGGTTTTGTTTGTATCGGTACGTATTGTATCATCTGGCTTAGCACAAGTTGAGTGAAGCTATTTAAGCTAGGGCTTAGCTTCCATTTTTTTCAAAATTATCTTTCGGCTAATTTATGTAATCCATTCAAAATTATTAATTTGGGTTTATATATTTAAATCTCTGAAATAGGATGGGAGTGTTTTCCTTTGTTAGTGGGCTAATGTGTAGCCAAGTATCTATTAGTATTTTGTCTATTGGGGAAATTTGATTTTTTTCCCAATCTTAAAGTGATGTCTGTTTTGCCACTAGTTGGCGTCATTTACAGAATAATTAATGTTTGGTAGAATCAAATGTAATTACTTTAAATTACTTTTTTTTTAAGATGAGACAGCACTTATATATTTAGTATAGTGCTTTTCAAATTTAATTGCTTTAATTACACTTTGCTGTTATGAGGAGGCAAAGCCCTTATATATTTAGGACTGTGCTTTTCAAATTTTATTACATTTAGCTGATATGAGGGCAGTAAATTTTAGTATTGTGCTTTACAGATTTAATTGCTTTAAATTACATTTTGTTGTTATGAGGAGGCAGAGCACTTAAATATATATTAGTATGCTTTATAAATTTAGTTTCTCTAAATTACAGTTTGTTGTTATGAAGACAATAAAGTTTAGTATTGTACTATGTGACTTTAGTTGTTGCGCTAGACTATATTATGATGTTGCGAGATATCACCAAAGAAATACCATTATGTCTCGTGATTTCCATTAAATTATAGTGCGCATTATTACGCAAGAGGGTAGGGCTCTTAATAATTGATTATTTTTAATAATCTCAAGAACTTCAATTATTTTATAGTGCGTATTGTCGACACAAGTTGGCGGAGTTGTTAAAGTTTGATATTTTATTGCATTATCCTTGAGACCATTTGAAAGTACTGTACATATGGTTGTCACCGTATGGCAGGACATTTATAACTTGACTTACTTCGAGTCTTAACTTTTGAGAAGAACCTTTGTTGTTTACGTTTTTGAATGAAATTTATTATTATATCTCTTGAAAGCTACAAGGTGGTGGGTCTCTAACCTCTATGCACTTATTTTTATTTTGAAATATATATATATATATATATAGATTCATTGTTTCTTCAATAAAACTATTGTTCTCTTGTGACTCCTTGACTATTATTTCTCAAAAAGGGGGGGGGGAGGTTACAATCTCTCAGACTAGACGAGATTGACGATTAGTCCACGTGCCCACTGATCTGGGCTACGAAATAAATAATACATTTTACGTCTGCCGAAGCTATGTTTATTATACGGTCTTTTTCCAACACTAAGAAGTTATGTATGACACTTTATCTTCCAGGGAAACCTGTTTCAATACCTATTAACTATTTATGGGTTCGTCCTTTTATCCAAATAATACAATTCTGAGTGATAGACGCATGTGTGGTATTGAGTGGACATTCTTCGTTAGGTTAAGTTGATTTGTGAATCGTTTGTGAAGTCAAACTCCATGTTTAGAAACTGCACAATAAATATTATGGTATCAATATTTTTTGTCTGTAGTAATGGGGCTTTTGGTTTCTTTGGTGCCTCGGTGCACAAACTGGATGACGAAGTTTGTAACTATCCATATTACAGAAAGACGAAAACAATGGACACTAAATAGATTTAAATTATGCTGGGTGATTAAATGGGATTTGGAACCGAAAACCAAATTAATAAAATCGGCAAAATATTTAAACATGTACAGAACAACCTATCAGATATTATTAAAACCTTTATTTTTATTCTTAATGAGTATATCAGGATTCTCGAATTTGCAGCTAAGTGAGACACGCAACTTTAGTTTTTTCATCACCCCTTCTTTACCCATTACAGTTCTATATTTAACACGTTCGTATTTTAAATACATCTCACTGTCTACTATTCGATAATAGCTTCCTCAACACTCTTATTGGTAACTTTATGACTACAGATCGACCGAGTAGAGAAGTCTTTATGACAAAAATAATTTTCCTTTTAGCTTAAACTAAACTGAAAGGATTATGGACATGAGTTGTAACAATCCTAGCATAAAGTAGATTACCCAAATCCACATCAGGTAAAAGTCTATGAATTTACTAGATTATTTAAAAGTCACTTAATTTCGTAACTCATGACAAATTAAATCAAAAATATAACCACACAAACTGTATGTGTTGTTTCTTTTTCTGTGTTTATAAAGGTCACGTTTGAGATTTAATTTGAAAATAATGCATTAGTTCAGTAGCTCGGTGGGCGTATATAACAAATGCTAAATGGACACACACTGATTCTACCCCTTGTGACGTCAGGACCCATCAGAACCAACCACCGATGCCGTAGCCTCCTGTCTTCGCTCGTCCGTGGCGCGGTTCTTTCAAAGAGCGACGCCGTGATGATGAGCCTAGGAGGAAGGGACGTCATGGAGGGAGGGGGGGAGGCGAGGGTTAACATCGTGTTCCTTGCCATCCTTAAGGAGCTCCCAAGACGCTCGAGGGTGGGATGTATGAAGGGTAGTTTTCTTACACCCAGGCCCACCCTCCCCACACACCCTCCAACCTTTATTTCAGGCCCATTATCATCTCCTTTACCATGCGGAGGTTTTCGCTTCATCGGGGTAAGGGGGAAATAGGGGGGTAATTTTCTTCGTGTAAACACAAGGAGAGGAGTAGACGGGTTGGAATCCCAGAGAAGGCTGTACGTTTTGAAAGGATGTGATGAAGAATTTTAATTAGCGACACTTCCTTGGGTTTTATTGATGGCGTTCGCCCTTGCGATGCCGTAGAGGGAGGAAATTAAAGGTTTTGTCCGGGTTAGGTGCTACACGAAGCGTTGACATTGAATTATCGTTGCTCTTTCACAACGTCAAAATTTACGATGTGTTTGATACCATTTAGCTCGACATTATTATTATAATTATAATTATAATTATACGTTTAATACTACATGGTTATCAACGACCAGGTATTCGCTTAGTGTAGGGAGGAAAAATCATATTGAAGGGGAGGTGGTAGACCCTTCAGAGGTGTGAGCTTTGGTCTTCCAAGATAGCTCGACTTCAAAGAGCCTGTCTCACAACCGATTACCCGGGAAATTAAATAAAGCTTATGCTTGAACCAGAAATTGCATCAAGTGCGTTTTTCTGAGTTCTTCACTTGATAACACCAAAATTGGGATCACTTTATTTTTTAACCACATCTTCTTATATGTTCAGGTTACACGAATATATGATAATTACTTTAATTGGGTAGAGATGATGAGAGAAGCATTTTAGAGGTAATCTAACTACATTTGAATGGAATGAGAGTGTTAAACTATTTTAGTAAAAAAAACTCTCGGTAGACCCAATTGATTGCCATGCTACTTACAAACACGTGCGAGTACATTTACTGATGGGGACAAAATTATATTTCATGAGGTGCGAAAGTAGGGGAAATTTCCACGAATTATGAGATAATTATTATGACTGTACCTACCAAATTTAAAACCCGCTACCGTTTCGAGAAACTGTACAAATAATAATAATAATGATAATAATAGTAAAATTAGGTTTACGGAAATAAAATATTCCATTTTTAGCACCTTACACAAGACATATTATTAAAGCATAGAAAAACTCAATGTTTCACAATTTCTGTTTTACTTTTTTTATTACAAAAATAAATTCTATGCTTGAATCTGCTCGGATTGTGTAATTTATGTATACTTTCAAATTAATATTTAATCTAAAAAAAAAGTTGAAGATAGGTAAGGCGACTGGCGTAACCTTAATTGATTTAAATTTTCCCGAGAGGACCTTTACATCCAGGCTAGCATCAAGTCTTGCCAACGTCTGGGAGGGAAAAAAATTGAGTTTGAAACATTCTGTGACTCCATTAATAACTTTGAAAACTGAATTTTAAAAAAGTTTACGAACTGAAAACGATGAGACCACATTAGTTAATAGCCTGTTGCAGTAACATATTATGTAAATTATTACAGTTTGTTTAAAGAGAATAATATCATATTTGCATTGTGAGTAAGTTTAGTTTTTATTTATTATTATTATTACTATTATTATTATTATTATTATTATTATTATTATTATTATTATTATTATTAGCAACCACTATACTAACCCGCTTTGGTGGCCACGTGGTCTAAGGCATCATTCTCGAAATAGACTGGACTGCCGATGACGGGGAGAGTCCTTAAAAGAATTATTTTAAGAGCGTAGTGTACAAAAGTAACCAAATACAGTTGTATATTATTCATATTAATTTTAGTTTCATATTTAATATTACTGCATGACTTAAAAACTGTCCTGATAAAATAACACACATTTAAAGTCAAATGGCAATAAAATATATTTTCCTTAGGATGTAATCTTTAAAATAAAGTTAGCTAAATTTGTAATCGCAGGCACCTGGGAAAAGAGGCCAGCCTGGTTTTCCAGTGACGTGGCGGGGAAGTTGGGGCTCAACTCACATCCTGTTGTACTGAAGTGTTGGTTTAGGCCTAATAAATGTTTTTTTTTAAATTATTTTTCATGTGGTAGAATTTACGTTACATTCTACCTCCCTCATTCTTATCCACTTATTATAAGTACGTGAATAAGCTGGATGGGTAGTAATACGGGAGCACAAAAAATGGAGGAACCTAAAAAAAACTTATCAACCCTCACTATATTTATTTGACAGTTCTTACAACTTATACTATGTCTCAAAAGTGATATCATAAGACTACATTCCTTTGCGTATGAATACATGAAAGGTAAAAGTGAAGGATAAGTGAGAAGTGAGAGGCGTTGATTCGCAATCTAATAGGGTATGTTAGTGCTGACGGCCCAATCAAACGCCATTTCATTTCTTACTCACCCTTCACTTTTAACTCATCCCCGTTCTTGCATACGGCCTTTTAAATATCCCTAGTAAAAAAAACTCTGAACCCCTTTTCTACCAAAGACTATTTACAATCTCATTCTATATATATATATATATATATATATATATAATAATAAGAAGGCCGACCTACGTCAGAATCACTATGGTGACGCGTTTTGTGACCGGCACTGTACATCAACGTACAAGCTAGGAAGGCCTTCATTAGTGTCCCCTTCTTCGCGACATTCCCTTTACATTTTTAAGATTTTAAAAAAAATTAGACAGTTTTATATCTCAACCTTAAGATCTCAGGCCATCCATATTTATGACCAACTTCTTCCACCACGTCGCTTCGAATATTCACTTCGCAATAATAGTGAAAAAATGGGGGAGAACGAATTGTTTAAATTAGAATACGAAGTAAAAAAACCTCTTATTTATTTGACTTTATTTATCCACACCCTTGACATACTTAGCTTATTAACAAGGCATCTTATTTTGTTTCTCTACTCTTTTTTTTTGTTTATAATATAATCTTTATCGTGAGCTACTCTTAAGTGGTTATGATTGAATAAAAGATACAAAAATTGTAATAAAAACGTAATTGAAGAAATGTATTTTTAAGATAATGATAACTATTTTCGTTGTGCACGTGGACTAATGGTCAGACTCATATTGTCTGATCCTCCAGTGAGGAAAGGTCAGGGGTCGAATCCCGACTGAGTGTGATGAGGATTTTTTTTTCACTGGATGTTTTTCCACTCTACTTTCATACAAATTCGAGAATATTCTTCTTAATTTTGACTTACTCATTGCTACCCCATCAACGTAGCTAGCACTCATATCAAGGCTGGGTAAGTAATACACGTAGGAAAGTATAATCATGTACACCCCAACTAACAACAATTCGCACTTACGACGTTTTTCAAATACTACCATACCCTGAACTTGAGGTGCTTGCTTCGCAGATACAACGCCTTAACAACATGACGCTACCAATCGCGTTGTCCAATTATGTGTATTCTTACCCGTTTTGAAATATGAGGCCTTAAGTGTTTATTTTGGTTTAAATTGGTTCTTTACGACAGTTTGGTTCGTAAATGACGATTTCAGAACAGTACATTCATCGAGAATTAGCAAAAAATTCATTGCTTCGAGTTATGACATTGGTCTGGAACCTAACCTGTCGTGAGTATAGGGGTATACCTGTATATGTGATAAACCCCAATAGTGAAACTGCCCATTTCAGAAAGTGGGCAATTTTTGCTCATTCCATGAACTGGCTTCTTCGATTTACTATTTCATGAAATGCTTTTAAAAAAATTGCATTAACTGTTTCCCATTTCATGAACTGAAACTCATTGTACTATCTACTACAAGGTTAACTGAACCTAACCTTCCATTCTAAAACGATTAAAAGTTAAACTAACTTAAAGACTCTCTTCTTCACTTGCCCATTTCACAGACCAACGAAAACTAATCCAGTTAATCAATTGGGTAATGATTGGATTTGCCCAGTTGAATTGGACTATTTTTTGCTCAGCTATGCTCAGGAAGAGAGGTCAGTTCACAGAATGGGCAGAAATTTGCCCATTTCATGAACTGCGCAAATTCACGAATGGAGCTATGTATATACACATACACACACAGTTCAAAAAATATACAACCGAAATAAAGAAGCTCGTTTTTAAAAAGTTATACAATGTCATCATCAATATTATTACATTTAAGAATCGAACTCTCTAGTGTATTCGAGTATTCTGGTTTTGAATAACTTTTTATCAAATATAACAAGTTATTGTAACATAGCCAACAATGGCAATAATTCACTTAATACTTTAAATAGTTTCCACAGATCATGAAAGTCTTGAAGGTTTTTTTTTTCATGGCTGTCATTATTAACGTTTGTTGCTCTCGTCCATTATGAGTGAGTATGGTATATTGTAGTTTCAACTTACCATAATGTACACTCCCTGAAATGTTCACACTATGGTACAATTTATAAAAGAGAACCATACTGTAATTGACCAAGGTAGGACAGACCTTTCCAGGTTTACATTCTTTGGCTATGTATGATCTTAATAAATGAAAAAATAATAGATATCTGCCTTGTTGGCATTCCTAAAGATTATCTCATTTTGAAAGTGTATGTAATCTGAGTATTCATCATTCTTTTTAATTGATTCATAAAATTGTTTTTAATTCGAATTTTGACAGACCTCTTTATTTAATTTTCATCTGTAAAAATTGGCCCCATCTGTCGAAAATCCAAAGGCATTCAAATCTTTAGAATAGGTCTAGTAACGTTTCGAGCAGTAAAAAATATTCTCTTTCCAGCGGATCGACTATAGGTAGACATGTAAAAATATATAGCACAGATGTAGACATTAAAAAAAATCAAACTAAACAAAGTCGGGTAAAATACACAGGTTGCTTGGGTTAGGAAATAAAAAATGCAAATGTTTAACATCGATATAAAATGTATTGCCGGGAAAACCTTTCAAGATAAATATGATAGGGGTAGAACTTGTTTTTTTAACAGAGAAATTTTGTAAGCAAACTAATACTTGAACATGTAGAACTACATTTTTTTTTTCCAATTTCAAGTAAAAATACAAACAAATACACTGACATCAGTTTTCCTAAAAAAAAATATACGTGTACATTTAATTTTGTATTCAAACATGTATGTGGTAGCCACCAGTAACGTAGATAGATATTTTGTATCTGGTAGCAAACTGCTTCTGGTTCATTTCCCTGTGAAATCCCATTTTATATCTATGTTTTATGTATTGAAACCTATTGAGCGTGTGTTAATATTAGATTGTTAATGTGTATGTCACCTGTGGAAAGCCGTACAGTATTTAGAATCGAAGGGAGAAGCTCGAATGTGAATCTGTCTTTTTAAATGTATACATTTGACACTAAGGTTTTAACGACTTACTTGACGAAAAGGGTAGTTTTTAAAGGATGTTCGTCCCCTTTAGCATGAAGAGAGTATTAGAAAAACACAATGATGAGTCGTAAGTGTAAAATTACCTTCAGCGCATTGGGCTGAGATTCGAACCACGACCTCCCCATTACCAATAATCCTGTCTATTGCTAGCCTGATGACTTAGACCACGTGGTGCAGGTAGGCTTATATTTAATATTCTATAATCAATATGGTCCGAGGGGTTAAATGTCTTTAAAATAAAATAAAAAATTGTTTGAAAAGCCAAATTAACAAAAGTTATCGCACTCAAATTATTTTTTTAAGCTTATCTAAAATGTTAAAAATAGTTTTCTCATCGTTTTTTAATATCTCTCTTTCATCCCCTTAATTTTTTTATTTTCCTAATTATATATTTGTGATCAGAAAGTTGACGTAGAGTACGCATTCATCGAATCGTTTCTATTTTAATAAAGAGGGCGTTCGTGACCTATATTCAAAAGTATTGTCAATCTAGTCTTACTTTTAAAAGAGCTTAATGAGCAAATTTAGTCAGTAGATTAAACATTTCAGGGAGAACTTTTAGCAAAGTTTCCCTACGTAAGCTCAAAGGCATAAAATATGAAAGCTCATAAATATATAAACCTTTTTTTATTGGTCATTATATTTGGAAAATCTAATTTGTTTTAGAACACACACAAATGTATTTAAATTTAAAATGGTACATTTCATGAGTCATTCCAAATAGGACCCAACCAATATTAAAAAAGCTACTTTTATCCCTATTTCGGTCTGTCACTAATTGAACGATAAGTTAGCAAAAAAACTATTGCTCACAATTTTCTTTTTTTACTTGAAACTTGTTCGCAAGTTAATTTAGTAACGTTGGCTTGCTGTTTTCCTTTTCTCTTCAAAACTATACAATTGCATTTGGCTGCATTATAGATGATTCTATTAAAAGTCTTATTCTGTATAGTTTAAATGCTACGGTATAAAATAAAGGCAACATACGATATTGCGTCACTTAAACTATCTACTAAATAAATAAACAAAAAGTAAATCCCTTAAAATAAGTTGAACAAACATTGCCAGGCTAGTTATAGCTTTAAACTTTGTGCAGAAACTACAAGGTAGTTTTTTTTATAGATCTAACTTAACTCTTAAATCTTTTTGTAAACCTTTTTGTATAAATGAACGACGTAAAGATTTTGTATAATTCAATTAAAAGGTGTGCACTTCAATCAACTTTACAGTAGTTTATTATTTGTACCATGTCTGTTACGTTACAATGCAAATATATGGACGATATTATGACACGATTCCCGACGTCATAAGAAAAATTGTTGTGGGTTCTAAAAATGGGTATTGAGCTCCACATTTGCACAAAAAACGCAAAAATATCTGAACTTTCACTTGGATTTACTCCAAGCCCTACTTTTTTTATCATTATTATTATTTAGCACCGCGTCTTACTACCCGTTCGGGTTATACGCTTTAAGTACTAATTACGCTAATAGATTAGGAATTGGGAAGGTTGAATTAGAGGAAGTGAACCCGCATTTGCGTGGAGGGAGAGTGGAAAACAATTTAGGAAACCCACCCCCCCAGTTCACCCGACCGAGATTCGAACCTTGATCTCCCCGTCATCAGCAGTCGGGCTCAATACGACTAGCGCGTTAGCTAACAACGCCACCGAAACGGGTACCAAGTCTTACTATTTGGACAAGCAATCAAATCTACTTACACGATTTTCCACCTCAGTACGTCGACAAGTTTACACTAATGAGGTAGGGATGAGTAACGTAGAATTTAGAACAAGTGTACCCATATTTGAATGACGGGAGAGTGTTAAACCGTTCATAAGAGATCATTCTCACTCATTTTGTCTGGGATTCAAACCCAACCTCCCCGTCACCGACATTCCAGTATATTGTGAGATTTAAGTTTTAGCTTAGGCCATGCGACCATTGATGGGGGTAACTTTGTATTTGAAATGGAGCACTATGAAAATTTTGTTATTAAAGTGTGAATCCTACCAAATCAACATAAAGTGTTTCTTCTCCACAAAAGTTATTTTCTAGGCAAATTCCGAGGAATTTTTCATTATTAATTATTAATCTTTAATATTCACCACTTTAGTAAAAATCATTACTATTCTTGCGCTTAGCGTTTCATCAATAAAAATAAAACGTATTTGCTACTTCTCCCAAATGTATTATTAAAAAGACACAACATAACTCACTATCCAGTGAAAGTGAACAAAAACAATTTCACGATTAAAATATATTCCTACCTGCTGGAAATCCATCCCGGTATCTTTGATTAGCGAGGTGGAAGCGCTTTTTTATTTAGTGTGCTATACACCAAAACTATTTGTTTCACTTATTAAAGGTATTTAATATGCACTTTTTGAACCGACTGATTATATCAGCACACGACTTATAAAATAACTTAAATATAAAACGGACACAACATCTAGTACCTGGCTGTTAATTCATCACTGTGGAAGGGTAAACCCACATGTCACCAATAATACTTTTTTTTACCATGCCAGGATTCATATACTTCATCCACGGTAGGAATTACTCTCTGAGAGGTCTTTTTTCCTACCAATATCTTACTATATAATAGATTTCTGGTAGGTAAAAAGGCCTTTCAGAAAGCAATTCCTACGGTGAACGTACTTTACCTGAGACCCTTAGCTTAGTATGGAGACACTCTACCAAGGTGTCGGACCAAAGCTATTATTGATTTAATCTAAGTGGTAAGGGATGAAGTTTTTTCTAGAGGACATGGATGAGCCCAAATTAGCATGAAGAAGGAATTGCAAAACGCCTATCCAAGACTAGAACCCTCAACTCCCGTCACCAGTCAGTAGCGGATTTAGGTTTGAGGACGCCCTAGGCCCGAGACGATATGGCGCCCTTTTTTTTTGTAACAGTATATATATATATATATATATATATATATATATATATGTGTGTGTGTATAAAATAATGAAAATAATAACAATAAGAAGAAGAAATCTAATTCAGGTATAAATTAAACCTTTATTTTTTTTAACATAACAATTAAATATATAATTAATAATAAATTGTTTGTAATTAAAATATAAATTATTTTTATCTGATTAATCATATAATACATTTTTTTCTTGCTTTCGTCCGTGCGAAAATATCAATGACCTCCTCATACTTAATTTCTTGAACCAATTGTGCTTCAATGGTTAGTAATGCAAGTGCATTTAGTCTGTCTTGTTTCATACTTGCACGCAAATAACTTTTCACTCTTATCAAAGTGGAAAATGATCTTTCTCCAGAACAATTCGTTTCAGGAATACTCAGATATATACGCAACGCAATATCTAGCGCAATAAACTAAACTTTAAAACTTGGTCTTACAGTTTACAGAAAACCCAATCGATTTTTAATTTTAGTCATCTTAAAAATTTTGGCGCCCCTCAAAATTTGACGCCCTAGGCCCGGGCCTCACGAGCCTAAACCTAAATCCGCTACTGTCACCAGTATTTTATTATCACTAGCTTGGTGCCACAGACAACGTGACCACCGTTGGGAATGACGGACGTACTATCCACCAATCTGAGTTGTTAAGACTGTCCCTTCTGACACTTGTGTTGTTTTCTCTACAGGTGATTACTCGCTGGACATTTACCCGGTGATGTTGGATGACGATGCGAGATTCCAGTGTCAAGTGGGGCCCGGTCTGTTGGGGGAGCCAGGGATCAGGTCAAAGTTCGCCACCCTTACCATCCTGGTACCGCCCGAGCCACCGAGAATAATCCAGGGGGACTTCCTAGTTACAACCGAGGACCGAGAGATAGAGCTGGAGTGCGTGTCTCTCGCTGGGAAACCCGCTGCTGAGGTAAGAACAGGCTCTCGATAAAATAGGTATAGTTGAGATAATCAGAGTTGTGTCGAAGGAGGGTGTTTCGGGGGCTTAACTACCTATATTACATAAATAATATAATTCATAATTAGGCATCTGCAAGTTTTTGTTCCTTCCAAATCGGACTCGAGTGAGATTCTTATACAACTCAACCCTCTCTTGAATTCAATAACAATTATAAGTTACTCAATAATAAGGGTTTACGAGTAGACATTTATCACTTCGATTCAAGTTTGAGTCAGGTACTAATGAAAACATGTAGTAATTTTTTTAGTTTGGGTAGTAGTATTTATACAAAAATATTTCAAGTTGAATTTCTGTAATTGATTCATGTTTATTCAAACCATAAGTACTATGCCTACAAACATTTAATTTAAAAAAAATATTATTAATATTTTGCAAATGTATAATCACACCAATTAGAATTTTTAAATAAAAATAGATATATATTTTGGTCTAACTAGATAAAAGGAAATATTGAGGGACTCTTTTTGCTGTGAAATTAGATCTTAAAATTGAATACAATTAATCAAAATAGTAACGTTCGAGAAAAATATCGAAAATTCCGTGTACTCAAATTGTTCGAGTTTTGTAAAAACCTTCGAGTCGAATTTGAGCAGCTACTTAGACTCGACTCTAAATCGAATTTTTTGAGTACTTGCACACACCTAATTGATAAAGAATTAAATAACTATAATATGTATGAAAATCTTTACAGTTATAAGACATTAACTTTGATATTGAAGAAAATATATGCCAATTGATTTGATAATTTTATTATTTCACATATGGAATCTAGACCGTTACAGTAAACGAGTCATACATTATTAGACACAATACAGCACATTATATATACTAGTACAGAAAACCTTTGAACTCAAACCCAGAGCTTCTTTCTTTTTTTAGAATCATGAGACTCGCAGATACTTATAAATAATGAAGAATGTATATTTGTATCACTCCTCTTTTCCTGTACTAGTAACGTGTTGAAATTTTATAAAATACATTGCATCTGTAACCTTATTAGTTAGTATGCTTTTTTTAAACTTTAAATCGCTTCATGTGAACTTAATGTTCAAACAATTATCTACCTTCTTCTGTTGGAGAACTTCACTACGAGCTATCGTCGATAGGATCCTTCACTGTCGGTAGCCCCCACAAACAAAATATTGTCATAGTCCTGACCTGCAACCTCAATTATGTTGATTTTTGTTATAACTTTGAAATGGTCTCAAGAGTGATTTATTGTCAACCAAAAAACTCCTTGTCATCTCCTTTTAGGGGTATTACACTTTGAGCCCTCGTAAGTGGAGCTCCTCAAAAATATATTTCTGGTGACAGCCCTGGAGTCATCACGTCAAACGATTAACCACCGTTTTCTATGATTATTTACTTAATTTTGTTGATTATTAATTAGCTAATGATCCCCCACGTGTGTCTGTGTATTGATATAACATTTTACACTACACAGAGGCTGTCATACTCAGAAATATTGTTAAAAAACATTAAATTAATGTATTATTAAGCTACTAAAATATTTTGTAACGCCAATAAATGTTTTTACAAATGGTGTCAATTTTTACATAATAATAATAGTAATAATCATTTAAATTTCAAGTTAATTTCAATTACCTAATAATAATAATGTCGTGTCTGGGCTACATCAATCTGTAGATTATTTTGTGGTAATATTAGGCAGTACTAATACACTGTTGTCCAAGGCAAGCCAGAGTATACTGATCGTATATCCTCTCCGTGGAGGCACGCCCTTTCCTTGTCCCGATGGGATGAGAGGAGGATGATGATAGTGATTATGACAGGGTGAAGCCAATGAAGATCTTAAACCTAACTTAAGCCTAATTAACCATACCGTGGTGGCTATGGAAATTATTCCCATTACGAGAAAAATCCTCCTGTAACATCCTTGAATTGAACCCGAGACCTGTAGGTCAGCAGCTAGGAGTTATGTCCACTATACCCCGAGCCCGGTTATTATTATTATTATTATTATTATTATTATTATTATTATTATTATTATTACTAAGCAACGAGTCTTACTACCCGTTCGGGCTATACGCACTTAACGCTAATATGTAATGGTAGGGTGATTGTGAGATGAACTGGAGGATCTACAGCTTAACGTGGAATCCGAACCACGGGGGAGGCCTGACATTCCCCACTTTCACAAGTTGTGATTAATACACTTCTTGTCAGATGGTTAGTATTAACATCATTGTATGATATAGTGACATTTTGTATATATATGGGCTAATCTGATATACATTATATATGTACAGGATAATTTCCATAGGAAGAACCTAATCTGACAGGTAGAAAGGCTACTAGATCTACTTTCAAGTATTCTTACGTCAAGTAGTGTTATCTGCAGCCGTCACTTTTGATCAGTAGGCCTATTATCACTATCTAACAAAAATAATAAAATATAATCAAATCAGTGCTGACCATAAAAATATATGTATGTATTTTCTAAAAAGCGTTTCCTACGGAAACCCCACTCTATATTTCTTCGTGAAAGTTATTTATATGGCGTGTCACCTCTAGTTAGTTTTTAACACCTGTCAGATCTGACCCAATAGCTTGCAAATCAAGTATAGGCAAACCTAGAGTCAGCTCTTTGTGGCGGGTTGGCATGTTGCTAGGGGCTACGATCTCCTTCCAACTATTCGCAGCTGACACATCACGGAATGAGGGGCAGTCAGCCAACCCTACCGTATTTTCTTTTTAAAAAAAAAGATAATCAGGGCCCATATTTTGATGACATATCATTTTTATGTCTGTTACATCACAGACAATGCTCATGGGTACATGAATTTTGTTCACGATCCCCTGGTTTGGTAATGGGTTGATATTTTCTATTTTTAAGTATTATATTCTTGATTTACGTGCTTTGTGGGTCATTTTAAAGTCATTTTTAGGCCTTTTAAAATATAATTTTAGGCATTTGTGTTAAATCTTCTTTCCTTATATTGTTGAAAAACACACATTTCTGGGGAGACACTGGAATTAAGCTGGAAAGTGTTGAGTTTGGCAGGAGTAGCTATTACTTCTGACTCAGATATTTGTAAATCAATATTATATTCAGCAGGTTGTAACAGTTTAGTAGTTAAAGGCTTTTCATTGCTTATATATTTATTTAGTTTCCCTTTCTAAAGTGTATGTTTGACTTAGTCGTGTGCATTCATTACAAGTTTTATTAGTTTTAAAAAATAAACCTTTTTTGTACATTTGAAATTCTTTTTTAGAATATTTGGGTATTTTCTGATCATTTTTAGGTAATCAAAGTCCAAGCCCTGATTATTACTAATGTTTTTAATATGCACTTGAACATAAAACGAAGGCAAGGAGGGGTAGCTGAGGCCACAATTATTTGGAGCTCCAAACCACTCGTATACTTAGTTCATTTCAGCCTTGGCCTTACCTGTAAGCTAAGAAGTCACTAGGGATAGGAAATAGCTTCTTTATTCATACGTCTGGACACGTGGTCACCAACAATTATTATTATTATTATTATTATTATCACCACGTCTTACTACCCGTTCGGGTTATACAAACTTACGCTAATGTGTAATGGTAGTGGTGATTGTGAGATGAAATGGAGGACCTACAGTTTAACGTGGAATCCGAACCACGGTGGAGGCCTGGCATTCCTCACATGCACAAGCTGTGATTAATACACGTCTTGTCAGAGGTGAAGGAAGGGTTTGGCAATCAGATAAATCTGTGCCGAGACCAAGGATTGAACCCCGGACTCCCAGCACAGAAGTCCTACACCTTACCCCTAGACCACTAGGTCACCCTCCAACAATCACTCTCGCTGCTGTTTTGAAATGTTATGTTATTTGCATGTACAGTACACTCCATTTAAGCTGAGAAGGTAGCAATCTTATCTTGACTGACTATACCATAGCCCTATCTAATACAAGCTATGCCATAGTGTAACAATGTAAGGTAAGCTTTCAGGGCTAGCAAAGGGTACACTTATAAATTAATGATTAGCTTGCCATGGGTGACCTGGTGGCTTAGGAGTAAGGTATCGGACTTCTGTGCTGGGGGTCCGGGGTTAAATTCTCGGTCCCAGCACAAATTTATCTGATTATCAAACCCTTCCTTAACCTCTGACAAGACGTGTATTAATCACAGCTTGTGAATGTGGGCAATGCCAGGCCTCCGCCATGGTTCGGATTCCACGTTAGACTGCAGGTCCTCCATTTCATCTCACAATCCTTCTACCATTACACATTAACGTAAGTGCGTATAACCCGAACGGCTAGTAAGACGCGGTGCTAATAATAATAATAATAGCTTACCCGTACTGATAGTCACACAGTCCCAGGTTTTAGTTTCACAATAGACTGGATTGCTAGTGAGAGAGAAGTAGAGGTTCAAATCTTGGGGTGGTTTTCCCTCCCCCGATCATGATATTATTTAAAGGAAGGGGAGGAGGTGATATTTCTCAGATAAACATCATTCGTTAAAACTTTTCGATCTAAGTAAACAGGCGGAGATGAGTGGCTTTTTATTTTTTAGCACCGCGTCTTACTATCCGTTCGGGTTTAAACACTTATGTAATAATTACGCTAATGGTTTTGGGATTAAGAGGGCTATATTCACAGGAAGTGGACCCGCATTTGCTTAGAGGGATAGTGGAAAGCTTTTGGAGAACCACTCTCAGTACACCTGATTGAGATTAGAACCTCTTATCTCGTCCTTGGCAGTCTCGTCTACTCAGAGAGTAGCGCGTTAGACCACGCGGCCACCGGAGCGGGTAGCATGCGTGAATTAGGTGATGTGTAACAATGACCTCTCTGACTCAGGCGGTCTGACTGCTCTCCTAAGCCATGCCAGGATGTGGTTTTGTCCCATCTTATTAGGGTCATGTGTACAAGACGTCATATTAGAGCCAAGGCCTATATAAAAAGGTGAGAAGGTTTCCAAGAGTCCTCAAGTCTAATGGTAGTGACCCAGACATGCCTCTACCCCCTTTATCCCCCTTCCCGCTTATTACCTCCAAAAATGCCCAAAGGAAAGAAATGAGATATGAAGAGATACCATTTTTATGATAATAAGAAGATTCGTCCAGTAATTGGCCATTTAAAGTTTTAGCGGGAGAACGGGATTCAGAGAGATAGAAGGTCGGAGAGAATAATATTTTTTATTAAAGAAGAGAAGAAAAAAATATGCAAAGAAAAGCAGGAATCCCGTCCAGTCAATTTAGCCCTCAAACAGTTCCACCCTCACTTTTTTTTTTATTCCTAGCTAGAGGTTTTTTATTTTCGCATCACGGGAACAGAAAACATGCAGTAGGTCTGTTGCTACTTCAACCCCCCTTTTTTTTTAACAGGATGAGTTGACGAGGATGGTCATAAGATGCAAGTTCGGTTATTTTTAAATAGCCAATTTTAAAACTTATAGGATCTGTTTGAATGGTATATATAGCGTATAAAAACTAATTATAAAATTGATATTTTCAAGGTGGTCATAAGAGGTGGCTGCCTACTGAAGCATTGAGATGCGTTGATGACTTCCAGAAATCCCGCGTTATTTAAGAAATTAGTTGTAATTTAAAAATTTTGTTCACGCCAAAATGGAGGGGAAAGGTATCAACTTGTCCATATATATTAGCATCACGTCTTACTACTTGTTTATATTATACGCATATGTATATGTTAGGGATAGTGAAAGTTGAATTTAGAGGAAGTGTGCCCGCATTTGCGTGGAATAAAAACCACCTTTAATACACTCGATCAGAATACGTACCCCAATCTCCCTACTATTGGCATTCTAATCTATTTCGATAGTGACACCTTAGACCATGCTGCCATCAAAGCAGGTAACATGTAATTTTTAATTTTAATGCAATTTTAATAAAATTATTAAAAGGTGTTATCTCAATTTCAACTACGTTCTAAGCTCAATTAATTTTTTCTTAGCACCGCGTTCCCCATTCGGGTTATACACTTACTAATTACGATCATGGTATTAGAAATTAGGAAGGCTATATTTAGAGCAATTGTACCCATATTTGCGTGGAGGGAGAATGGAAAACCATTTTGGAAAAACTCTCCTCAGTACACGCAATCGATATTCGAACCTCGGTCTCTCCGTCATCGACAGTCTAGTCTACTGCAAGAGTATCGCCTTAAACCACGCGGCCACCATAATGGGTCTCAAAGAAGTTGTTAGAAATATAGATCTAGATCTTCATGATATAAAGTAATTTTTAATAAGGTTAAGCTAGGACATTTCAATGTATTATTATTTATTAGCACCACGTCTTACTACCCGTTCGGGTTATACGCACTTACGCTAATGTGTAATGGTAGGGTGATTGTGAGATAAAATGGAGGACCTACAATTTAACGTGGAATCCGAACCACGGTGGAGGCCTGGCATTCCCCACATTCACAAGATGTCTTGTCAGAGGTGAAGGAAGGGTTTGGTAATCTGATAAATCTGTGCCGGGACAGAGAATTGAACCCCGGACCCCCAGGACAGAAGTCTGACACCTTATCTCTAGACCGCCAGGTCACCTACCATTTCAATATAATAGAGGATTGTTTCAGTGGTTTTGAATAACGGTCATTTCCATAAGAAATTCTGCAGTGTGAGGATATTTCCATTCAAGTAGCGAGCGCCCTTAACTGGTAGAGATAATAATCACGTTTCACATTGTGTTTCGTGATGGAGGCTAGTTTCATTTCATTTGGGTCTTCCATTTTTTCCAAATTCAGGTATAATTGGATTTTATAATTTCAAAGAGTTTGTGGATTAAAGTGTGGTTTTTAAACAGCTATTTCTATGCTAGAAAAAAAAAGTTCACGTTTCATAGCATCAAGACGTCGACCTTGGGTTAAAGTGGTCACTTCAGCAGGACATGATGTTCGTGAGTTCAAACCCAGTCGAGGAACACGGTTTTTTCTTGAGAGATAAAAATCCTTAGCACAACTTGCTTCGGAAAGGAAATAAAGCCCATGTTGGTTGTCACTTGTAAAAGAACCCTGTAAGGTATGTGAAAATACCTTTCCAGACAAAATTGATAACGGTAGAATCTTACACGCTCACTCCAGTGCTGAAAGTGAAAGGGAACCACCACACCTCCTGAACTCCCCTATTTCATGAGAGTTGTACCAGATGGTGCAGGTAGCACTAACCAGCCGAGGGGCTGATTGCATGCCCAGCTCCGGATAGATCACATCAAACCAACCCTCGGGTTGTTGACTCGAGAAGAAGCATCGGCACCGTACGATCTACGATAGCCCTGATGGTGAAGCTCCACAACAGGATTTATGTTTTAATTAACTTTATCTTGGAGTAGTTTGAAATTTACCAATGATTAGTATTGGATTTCAACAAGTTACTTCTTATCTGGAGGAGGAATACGAAAATACTTTGTTAATAATACTTGGGGGGGGGGAGCTTTTGAAACCAGAAACCTTCCTCTCCCTACTGATCTGCATATAATATTGCTAAATCTATTTATAGCATATTATTTATTAAGAAATAGTTTATTCGCCTTCAAAACCTTGACCACCACCATTTTTTTGCTTTCAAACAGCTACTATTTATAAGAAGTGGTGCACCCAGAAGAAAAGGAGACGGTTAGAATTTATTTTATTACTATTACTATTAGCACCGCGTCTTACTACCCGTTCGGGTTATACGCACTTACGCTAATGTGCAATGGTAGGGTGATTATGAGATGAAATGGAGTGATGAAATGGAGGACCTACAGTTTAACGTGGAATCCGAACCACGGTGGAGGCCTGGTATTCCTCACATTCACAAGATGTATTGTCAAAGGTGAAGGAAGGGTTTGGTAATCAGATAAATCTATGCCGGGACCGAGGATTAAACCCCGGCCGAGAATTTATTTTCATCAGCACATTGTGAGGAGTAGTCATGTAAAAAAAACCACACTCAAAGTGCAATTTATTTACATGTGCATGCATATTTTGATTGTTTTGTATGTATAATTATATTATGTTTATTCCATAAAAAAACATATAAAAGGTACAAGGGAAAAGAGGTGAATCCAATTTTTACTCAAATTGAATTAGTGCTGCCATCTGTTAGACAATCATTAGACTTTTCTAATATGCTTTAGTTCATGGTTAAATAGGTTTCTCTTACATTTGAATTATTAAAAAAAAAATATGCTTAGCACCTTAAGGGGAGTGAAATATTAAAGCCGTTCTCTAGTAAAATGTGTTTAATGTAACTTTTTCACCTATTACCTTCATATATAAATCAAATATAAATCGTGGCACTACTGATCCATTACTACTATTCTAGATTACGTGGATAGACGGTCTGGGCACCGTATTGACGGACGGCATAGAGTACATCAAGGAGTTTCTGCCAGACGGTCGCCGGATCACGGCCAAATCTATCCTTAAGTTGACCCCCAAGAAGGAGCATCACAACACCACGTTCACGTGCCAGGCGCAAAACACCGCAGACCGCACCTATCGGAGTGCTAAGCTGCGCCTTCAGGTCAGTCGGCATATTCTTTTAACACTCTTTAACGATTTTTTTTAGTAAGTTTAAAAGCAAATTTGTTTCATGTATTAATATATTTGGGTTGTTTAACTTTCACTATTTAAACACAATCTCTTTATACACCTACAAACTATTTTAATCTAGAGCAGATCGCAAGCTACTATGGGTGTGCAAAGTTTTGAAACTTCAACTTGGCTTCAAAAAAATTCTGACTTCGACAATTACGAAGCTTCATCATTCAAAATATCGAGAGCTAAAATACTCAATTTATGGTCAATTAATTCAATTCTAAGTTGTATGCATAAAAAATTAATGTGGGGGAAAAAAACCTCAAAAAATAGACTTGTAAGTTGTGATAATAACTTATCATATTAAAACAAAATATTACAAACAATTGTGCAGTAAAATCATTTAAAGTAATTTTAATGCATAAAGCTATGTATAAATAGCTACAGCATAATATTTTATCATTCGTAAAACAACTAATAAAAAATATTCAAACTTTAATTCGGCTTGAAGAATATTTCATGTATTTGATTCAAGTTTGCTTCGAATTGAAAAAAGTAGACCTCCCATATCCCTACCGTGTACCCAACCCTAACACTAAACATTTTAGTTTCACAATTATAGGACGTACCTTGACATATGCTTCACCATTTCAGACACCTTCTGGGATCAATTGAGTATACTATTAGACTAGTGTTTCCCTAACTGTGGAACATGTGCCTCCAGTGGTTCACAAAGGATCTCAGGGTGTGATTGACTGATGCACCACTGACTTTTATTAATCATAAAATATGTTTTGATAATATAGTAAGTTTGATAAACAAATTACTGCAGAGTTTCACATGTTGTCTTACCTTTGTCTCCATGTCAAGGCTTTTTTGTTTACCTCTCAGGCTTTATTAATATTTGAAGCAACCATTTGTACTTTACAAGATGGCAAAAATTTGTTTCCTTTTTTTATCAAGCGCTTGAAAGGATATTTTTTCTAGGCTATGGCCCCAAAAGAGTCATGTTACTAACGAAAGTTTGGGAAACGTTATTTACCGTCTTACCTCACAACTATGCCATGTATGTTGTCTAAAACTATTTTATTTTTAGTATCGTTAAAAAAAGTTTTCTATTATTTTTAAAATTAATAAAAATCTATTGAGTTACGCCATGAACATTCCAGAACTTTAAAGAAAATGTACTTTAGTTTACCAGTAAATATATATATATATATATATATATATATATATATATATATATATAT
>CABFVX010000088.1:84922-113705 GCA_902151425.1 Timema shepardi | reverse complement strand
ATATATATATATATATATATATATATATATATTTGCTGTAGAAATAATAGTATTTCCAATAATTACAAAGGACCTTGATCAAAAAAGAATTTTCAATACTGAGAATTGTTTGCTTGTTTTGGTTAGAATCACAAAAAGTGACCAAATCACAGTAAGACTTAGTCTGATAAGCTAGACACCTTTTATAACTGATTTTACTGGTGAATTTTTCAGGTAAACATTTTGTAAATGTAATTATCTTTAACAATATTATAACTACTAGCATTGATAATAATTTAATTTAATTAAAATTTGTAATTTAAAAAAGAATTGGATAAAATGCTACACAAAAATTCACCTTTTTAATGTTTTTGTAAAGAATATAAAGAATGTATAAAAGTATTAATTACATTACCAATATTTACTTTGATCAAATGTAATAAATCTACTAAAATAATCTTAATTCAACCCTTCAGGTAAAATATGCGCCCAAGGTGACGTTGAGCGTTGTAGGCGCTCACAATGGGCGGTTGCTGGAAGGTCAAGAGGTGCGGCTGGCGTGTCAAGCAGATGCCAACCCTTTGGACCTCACGTACCGTTGGTACATCAATGACAAGCCGGTGCCGGGAGACTACACCACTGAGCTATTGCTCAGCAACATTAGCCGCAAGTTTCATGATGCCATCGTCAAGTGTGAAGTTCACAATCCTGTCGGGAAAAGCGAGGAATCAGAGACGCTCGATATAAGCTGTGAGTATTTTGGGGATGTGGCTATTTTTCCAGAGCCTCACTAACAAGGTATATTCTTACATGCCCCCTCCTCCTCCCCTCTCCTTTTTCTATCCCCCTCATACACAGCTTAAACTGTGTCTTCTTTGTTAATTAAATCTTTCGAATTACAATAATTGTTTATGGCATGAGTAGAGTACAGTATGTGTAGAAATGACAAAACAATAAGATATAAAAATTGATCAAAACACAACATCTACAAAGAAGTGATGAATAGGTATCATCATCATTGCAACAAAACACATTAAAAATCACAAATCTTAAATGATAATCAGGTTCACATATAATTAAAATATTTTCAAATTACAATTAAATTAAAATAAAATACTATAAAAACTGTTTGTATCAAATGTAGGCCTATTAAAAATAACAAAATCTTTAAGGTGACCTGGCGGTTTAGGGGTAAGGTGTCAGACTTCTGTGCTGGGGGTCAGGGGTTAAATCCTCGGTCATGGCACAGATTTATCTGATTGACAAACCCTTCCTTCACCTCTGACAACACCTCTGTATTAATCACAACATGTGAATGTGGGGAATGCCAGGCCTCCACCGTGGTTCTGGATTCCATGTTAAACTGTAGGTCCTCCATTTCATCTCACAATCACCCTAACATTACACATTAGCGTAAGTGCGTATAACCCGAACTGGTAGTAAGACGCGGTAATAATAATAATAATAATAATAATAATAATAATAATAATAATAATAACAACATTATCTGCATTGTGCTGCTGACAAAAGAGTCTGATGTTAAAAATTGTTTAAACAAACAAAAATGAACAGTGTGTTGTAAAATACATTTAAGATATAGTTCGTTTGGACATTGTAAAAAGATAGTTACAGATTTTTGTTTTCAATTTTAAATCAACACAGACAAGAAGAAATGGTGTAGAAGATTATTTTCTACCCCACAGCCTCCTGCCCCCTTCTTAGGCAAATATTGCTAAACTTCCTTAAAATTCACCTTCCCAATCATATTTCTTTAGTTTTAAGTTGTGGTTAGCATGGACAGACAATGGAATGTTGAAAATAAATATTAAAAAACACAATCTTACTCACATTATACTGTGAGAAATGTTAACATGAACAATATAATATAAAATATTTTACTCTTTTTTTCTGTAATTTTCCACCTCCTGTGTTGAAATATGGTTAATGGCAATAAGGAGAGGAAAAGTTAGGAAATATTGCAGTTATGGCCAGGCCCAGGTTGTTGAGCTATTAATTAAAGTTCAATCTCACGTCGACCTAGAGAAAACCCTTGGGGAGTTGGTGAGGAGTTGAAGACCATTTTCCATGTTTCATTTTTTTATAGGCTCTCTGTTTGAATAACTTGGCAAAATTACAAGAAAAACAAATTTGAATTTCAAATTAAAATGTATTAAAACCTGCAGATTAAATTAATTAAAATCAGTACAAGTGAAACTACATTTTCTTTGGAACAAAATGGATAATACCTTATTTGGATAAAAAAAAAAGTGTCTTTCTTTCTCTTCATTTAAAATATTTGTAATATTACTTGTTATTAATATTGTAAGGTTTAATCTTGAAACAAGTATGAGTTTTTAATCAGTTTCCCCTGTTTTATATAATATTCCTTATGGAAAAATATTTTAATGATATATATTAGGATTGTGCAAAGCTTTGAAACTTCGACTTGTCTTCAAAACAAATATCCTCTTCAACTTCTCTTTAAAAAAAAATCCAGGCTTTGGTTATAACGAGGCTTCAATAATAAAACTATTGACAGATAAAATATTCAATTTATGTTCATTTATTGCCATTTAGAGCTGTTATTTATATTAAAAATCAATATACATATGGAAAAAATCTGAAGTAATTTAACTATATGTTGTGACAATATAAACTTGATTTATCAGAATAAAACAAAATATTACAAACAATTATGCAATAAAACTGTTTCCAAGTAGTTTTAGTGCATAGGGTTGTATAAATAACCACAGTGATATTTTTTCAAGCCTAAAATAACAAAAAATAACCTATTTAAGTGTTGATTCAACTTTGAGAATATTTAATATATTTGAGTCACATTCACTTAGAATTAGAAAAGTGGACTTTGTACGCCCTTAACACATATTATTCATTATTCTCAAACTCATTTCTTTAATTGACATTGTGGATGCCCCCATCAAGAATATTCTCATGCTCTAATACATTTGGTTGTTATTTATATGAATAATTTGTGTTTTTACTAACAATATATGTTGCTTATATTTTCAATACATACAATAATAAAGATATATTGGTGTAGTGAGGATAGTAAGTAGAATGATGACTTCCAAACAACCTTACTAAAACAATTTTTTTTAAATCCTTGGTTTGCATAGCAAACCACACATCATTGACATAAGCAAAAAGGGAAGGGTAATCATTGCCCTAACATTATAGTACATTTCGAGCACTATTTATCTTACTAATTTTATGGAATCTATTATTTGAGTAAGTCAAAAAATCAAGTATTATAAACTTGAATAGGATGATGTAAGTAACCCAAAAACAAATGCTTTCAAATTAAAAGGTTTCATTATTCAGATGACATACCAGATATATAGAGTAGGGTCCCACTCATACGGTTCCAGAGCCCCACTGTAAAGCAGAAATTGCGGCAAAGTGGGACATAGCCTGTTTTAACTTAAAAAAATGCATATACAATCCTAATAAAATGTTTACACTATTGTATGTACAGAGCGCAAATAATTATCATTAGATAGTATTCATCATTCAATAATCAATAGTTAAAATCGTTTGATAGAACTCATCACTACTCTAAACAGACTGAATTGCCGACATAAAATGGCAGCCAAAGGCATTCACTGTATGCTGAAAAACGCTGGACGTGCGAGACAAGCACTGAACATAATGAGCATGTATATAATTGAAAACCGCTGTCTTAGCGGAACTCTGTAAAGTGGGGCCCTACTGTATTTGGTGTGTTTGCTATCTGGGGAAGTTCTAATTTAATGTTGCTATCCCGTGCCCCTTTACCTCTACAACTCACCTCATTCCATCTATAGATGTTACTGACTGGAGGAAGTTAGATTTGTCACCCCTACTAGCCCCATATGTTTGCTATGGATACACAAACACTATACTTCTCCTTCTCTTACTAGATAGCAATAGAGTCGATAACATCCTTGTGATTTGTGGCTCAAATAATTTTGAATTACAATAGTTCCTTAAAACGTTATAATGTTTGTGTTTATTGCTGGAATTTGTCACCCTATAAATGCAGAGACACCCAGAAATGGTGGGGTCAAATAAAATAATTTGCCCCAAACCTCTAACCATATAAACATACTTACTGCAATTACAATATTGAAATTATTTTTTATTGTATTTTTTGTTACTTATTTTCTGAAGCTAGCTTTTTAAAGGCATCGGTCAAAGTAAAAATAAAAATATGTATATGTAAAAATGGTTTTTCACTATCCCTCCACTCAAATGCGGCTACACTTCCTATAAATATAATTTCACTAATACGCGGTGAAGAATTTTTTTTAATATACAGTACATGTACAAGTAGCATACAAAAAATATTCAATTGACACATAAATTACAAATTACTTCCTAAAAAATTGTTGTGCACCTTCTTAATGTATTGCCTAAATTTAAATTCCAGATGGTCCTCGGTTTCGCACGAGGCCGCAAAGTTTACAGGCGGATCAAGGAACTACTCTCACACTGTCCTGCGATGTAGATGGGAACCCACCGCCAGATATTGTGTGGATCCACGACAGCACGGGAAAAGTAAGTGGGTCATTTACATATTACAATTTAAAATATTTATTTCCACGGTTGAGTATTTAAAATATTTCTTAAAAATCATGGGTAATATGGCTTTCGTTTGACTGAACTAATGTAAGATTTCATTTTGGGGAAGGGAAAAAGGGAGGTGTATTGCATACCCATAACTTTGGCTTTCTGTTAATAATGAATAAGTCTATATCATATTAGTTTTATCATCACATGTTTCATGAAGTATATATTACAATAATTCACTGAGAATATTATGATAAATTACAACTTACAACATAATAATAAAATATATTTATTTATAATTTAATGTTTCAAAGGGTACATTAATATACTATTGGTACACATTTTAGGGCAAGAAGTGGTGTGTGTACACCCCTATAGCTCCTCCCTTTCTAAGGGTCTAAGCACTGTAGCACAATTCTAATGAACAAACCAAAATAATATATTTTAGTTTTAACTGAATTCCCATATATATATTTATTTTTTTAAATAAAATTCATATAATGAATAGTTCACATACCTATTAAAAAATAAAGTCACATTGTTAAACGTATCAATTGAAATATAGCTTTAACGAAACTTAAGTTTGAACTCCCATAATAGACTGAAACTGTTTCAGGTTGTTGGAACGTCTGTCAACTTAACCGTGGAAGTAGACCCTGATACGGCAGGAAGGTACTACTGCAAGGCCAGTGTTATGGGGTTCCCGGAGATTGGAGCGGAGGCTACCATTTATCTCAAGGGGCCTCCAACAATCATCAGTCACCACACACAGTTTGGTATGTACAGAAATAAATGTAATTCACATCAATTTTTTTCTTTAACAGCTACTTTGGTTGAAATAAAAATATAATCATTTTCTAATATTCTAGATTTGGGAAAGAATGTCAAAGCATTTTAAATACTTGAAGTATATTCAATTTCTACCTGGGACATTTAACAGCCGATTAACAGGATATTAGATACAAGATTATGCTCGAACTATGAATCACATCGAAGTTGTTTTTCCGCATTCTTCCTTTTACAACAGTGAAATTGTGATCAGTTTAATACTTTTTTAGTTTTAGAATAGTTATATTTATTTGATTTGTATCTTATCGTAAAATATGGTAGAAAAGTTTTACTGATCTCTACTCCATTGTTTTTTTTATGTGGAATAGAAAAAATCCTACAACAATACAATGCCTGCCACATGGTTTAATGTGCTATTCTCACAATAGACTAGAATGCCGATGATAGGGAGATTGTGGTACTATCCTGGTTGGGTGTACTGAGGATGGGTTTTACTAAATGGTTTCCCACTTTTTCTCCATGCAAATGTGTGTACACTTACTCTAAATTCAACCTTCCTCATCCTTAGTTTATTAGCATAATTAGTATGTAAGACTATAACCTGAATGGGTAGTAAGCCCACCTGGGTTTTATTTTAAAAAAACACTAGTTATTATATTTTGCATAAAAAGATATTGTTTGATTGATTTTAAAAATGGTTAGCCTCTTTCCCTTTTAATAATTAAAATATGATTAAAGAATTTAAATAAATATGTAACTATCTATTGAACTAAACAAACTTAGAATAGGCCTTGACTAAACTAGTGTTATTGAATACTTTCAAGAAAGTACACATACAATTTAAACGTAAAGCATTATCTTCTAAGTAGTAACAAAGCTTTTCCTAGCATGATTAAATAAAATATATCATTTAGAAGAATTTTGTTGACCATTTTCTATTGCTATTTATATTTCTTTTAAAAAATATTGCTTTTATGTGGTGTAATATTATTGATACATATTATTTACCCTGTAAAGTATCAGCTAAGTAAAGAAATACAACAAATCAATTCTGCAGCTGGCTTGCCAGTAACTTGATGCATGGTCTCTTTCGCCCCCCAACCTCTCAACCCTCTCTATTCCTATTTCTAACCCTTCTACACAATGTTTTTTCCCCACCTTCAACCTGCTAGCTTAGTATACAGTATCATTGGTAAGCATTACATTGTTGCATTATTGTTTTCCTTTTTTGTGTGTCTCATTACTCCTTTCCTTACCATATTAAAATTAAAATATATTTAACTTGATTCCAAATAATTATTAAACCCAATATAACCCCCAAAACACACAATATAACCCAATATAACCCAGCTGGGTTAGGCTTATTTTTAAAAGAATCCAGGTTTTTTCAACCCTAGAGATATGCTGATAAAAAATGCTCTTTATAAGACAGGGCTATTGCTGCAAATGAATTACAGATTCACTTAATTTAGGAAAACAGATTGAATAGTTATAAAAGCTATTGCCAAAGTTCATTATTTAAATAAAAGGGTAGATCCATTTCCATTCGACCATGGAAATATCCAAGATCCTTCTTACAAATTGAGTTAAGCTTAAAATATCTTTAGTTTCTTATAGTTTTTAACAACTGTATGGCAAAATAATCCATTTTAATTAGCAGCACTATAATATGAATGATGCTTACAGGTATCCAAGGGGACAATGTCAGGCTAGAGTGTGTGGCCTTTTCCATACCCAGGCCTGATCATGTCATGTGGACATACAAGGGCAACGAGGTAAACTCCAAGGACAAGGACTACACCATCCTAGAGGACCGTCTTCCCGAGGGGATCAAGAGCACCCTGGTGATACGAGAGTCACAGGAAGGACATTTTGGCTCATACAACTGCTCGGTCATTAACCCTTATGGTAGTGATGTCGTCGAGATCATTCTCAAACCTCAAAGTAAGTACTTGTTGAGATTCTCAGTGATTTTATTTATTATGTGCAGTTTGTTGTGAAAGTTTTGACTGCAAAAAATAAAAACAAATCTTGCATATGGTTTGGTGAACGTATACATGAGAGTACAGTAGCCCCATGGCTTCTTTGGTGCTGACTGACAGCTCACATCTGACTTCTGACAGTCAACATTTAGGTATATACCTAAATTTTGACCATCAGAAGTGACAAATGCTAAACACATGTTTTTGCAGCGTAGTGATACATAATTTGGTCTGATAACTTTTCACTGCTTTTAGCTGTGAGCTGTCAGTCAGCACCAAATAAGCCATGGGGCTACTGTAGATATGGTAATTTTTGCTAGCTGTTAGTTACCACCATTCCTAAGGTGAATTGACTATATGTTCGTATGCACTATGTAAGAAAAATATGGCATTTCACTATGTGCACTTGCTTATGATAGTTTATTTTTTATTTGTGTTTAATGATATTGGGGCTTTAATACACCAAACATATTTTTCGGTATTTTGTAGGTTCAGTATATTATAGTATGGCTCATGATCAGGCTCCTGGATTTGTAGAAATACTATTTGAGCAAGTAAAATACTAGGTAGTTCTTGGTTTCAGGGAACAGTGTTTCGATCATTTTAATACATATGTTTTATTTATTTTATTTCCTTTATTTAATAATAATAATAATAATAATAAATAGCATCTCTTCTTAATACCTGTTTAAGACCCACTTTGTTGGTTAGACTGGACTGACAATAATGGAGTGATCAAGGCTCAAATTTTAGCCAAGTGTATTGTGTGTAGTTTTTACTAAATGGTTTCCCACTCTCCCCCCGCATTATATGTTCTTCAATATTAGGCCATTAGTTTAAATATGCATATAGCCAGAACAGTAAGTAAGAGGCAGTTAAAATAATAATAATATAATTAATTAATGAAAAATAAATGTTCAATATAAGGTTATTAATGGATCTTAATATCTGGTGTAGGCATGAGGATACTTGTTTATAGGAAGTTCACTTGCACTATCACGGAAAGAGAATGGGAAAATAATCTCAAAAAACCGCCTTCTCACCAGTGTACATGACTAAGATTCAAATCTCTACTTCCCTGCCACTGGCAATCAAATCTATTGCGAGTTTGACACCTTAGTCTCTGGGTGTATATATAGGCTAAATTTTTGAGATACTCATATCTGTTCCATCTATTTTATACACACATTTCATGCACTAATCACATTTGTACAGCAGATGGATTTGAAATATAAAGTATCATATTTGTTTGACCTGTATTATTTGATATTATAAAATGACATTCCATTTTTTTTTTATGTGTCATACTTCTTAGAGTTTTCTCTTTCCAGTTAATTCTCCCGGATGACTATGCACTTACTTGATCTTAGAATAACAATTTTCTTCCGGCTCTTGGGCATTACCCAAATAGTTTATCACAGAGTTCAAATAGTCCCACTACATACATTCACAATATTTTGACAGGTCATTAAAACTCAAGATGAAACATTGGATTAGATCTCATTTTGTAGCATCATCATTTAAACCATTCCAACCATGGCATTATTGTATTTACATAACCTTCCCATCTTTCTTGGTAACTGAACAAAATAAAATATCATCAAACAATTTTCTTAATAGGAATAACACTCCTTAATGTAAACGATAAAACATTATAATGCATTGTCATGTTGAAACTATGAATTTTGATTGATAAATATATCTCAGGTCTCTTAACAAGTACAGTCCACTGTTTATAGGAAGAGCCTTATTTGACAGCTAAAAAGTATCTAGGCTTACTTTAATGTATTTCTAAGTCAAGTCATCTGGTCTTCAGCTGTTACTTTTAATAGTTATTATCATAACCTATAAAAACTCCATGGTGTGAGCTTGCAAGCAAGCAATACCAACCAAGCGGCCACCTTTGTTAGCAATGATAGTACTAACATTTGTTGTTAAATGATGTAATGTGGATAGCACAACAAGCCCTCCGGGCATTAATCCCAGTTTTATAAACTGGAGCTGCTACTTTTTTATTCAAATAGCTCCTTCTTTGTCCACCTGAGACTGAATTTGACCCTATTCCAGACCCACTGCTTCACAAATAAGTTTTGGGCGCATCTGGGATTGAACCCAGGATTTCTGGATTTGTAGCTAGGAACTCTGACCGCTAGACCACATAGGTGGCCATCAAAATCTATAAAATAACACTAATAATATTGTAAAATGTTATCATTGTTGACCACAAAAAAATATATATTTGCATTTTCTAAGAGATTTTTCATTTGAAAATTTGACTACTTTCATCCTCAGTAAGCCTTTAGTTGTTTATTTTAACTACATTTATTTTAGGTTTTAATCCATACAATAACTTGTTTGTTATCTTCTTAACACATAGTTTTAAGGATAGTGATATTTTGATACCTGCTAGAAATGAGAGCAGTTGAGTTATTTGGTACAAAAGGCATTTCTGTACGTATTACAGAGAACTTCCCTCTTCTGATGATCCTGGTAGGAGTTATTGGTGGTGTCGTCGTCATCATCGCCATCGCCATGGTCGTCATCCTTTGTCAGAGAAGGGAGAAGAAACCACCTTGTAAGTACATATATATTGGACTCAAGGGTGTCATCAATTAGTATCTGAGAAACAATGAACTTAGAATAAGGTAAACTATGTAAACATTTAGAGGTAAGGTGGTGCTTGTACAATTAAACTGTACATAACTAGCCAAGTTTAGAAAATGGAAATGATTTTTATTTACTGATATAGCCACATGTCCTTGTTCAAATTTATGAATATGTAAACATAGTCGAGACAAGTTATTTATCTTGGGCTGTTGGCACTTTTGTTTGTACTTACTATCGATTGTTGGTTTTGACATTTGACAACAATTTAGAACTTTAGCTAAAGATATCTTAGATTCACCAAAAAATACAAATTCAGTCTTTTTTACTGAAATTTAACTACTTTTTTTATTTAATTTCTAATATTATAAAAGTTGTGTTTTTTAAAAAAAACTAATGTATATCACTAGATTTATTTTCTTAAATATCAAATATGTACAAAAAAAAGATAGACTGGGTTTCACACTTAACCTCCTGCACTATGAACTATGCATCAAGGTTTATTTCCCAACACCAGAATATATGTTTATATTTAATTAGTTATTTTATGTAAACAAATGTTGGGAAAGAAGTAAGTGCATAATAAATGAGTGTACACTCCGTTTACCTTGAACGGTATTAATTTTACCTTGATCGATTACACTCTGGGACTATCTTATAAGCTGTACCATATTGTATCCTGTCATGATACCTTTAAGAACAAACCGTGTGTACATATATTGTGAAATACCACTTGTTTATGTCCACCCTCAGCTTTAACCATGTGTTTATCGAGTTTCCATTTCTGTTCAAAGCTGCTAACTGCCAGGATGCCGAGAAGCAGTGTAAAGAGTCAGACCGCTCGTCCAACATCTCAGATCTAAAGTTAGAGCTGCGTACAGGCTCCTCTGTGAGCAATGTTCACTGTGAATTAGAATATGGACCTGGGGACTCTGAGACGGGCAGCGAGAGTGTCGTCACAAGAGTTGGTGTCCCTCTGGCTGGTCCGGTCAGTATGCCTGTCAACGGTGGGGAGCATCTCTACCCACGGTACTCGGCAGAATTCACCGACCCAACCTTCCCCCCAAAGGTGAGACTACGTTGCCTTTATTTCCAGATGTTTGCCTTCAAATTCGAGTTGGGAACTTGAATTAAATTTTAATCTTGCTTTAAAGTAATAGGTTACTCGTTATAAAACATTGGATCTAGAAGTCTTTTCATAGTTTTAACTTTTTGAATTAATGTATTCAAGCAAAAAAAAATGCATCAAACAGTTTTATTCAATTAGCATGAAAAGAGAGAAGTTTAATGATGATATGTGTTCTCATTTAAAACACAACACATTGATTTTTAAAGCACTTTTTTGTATTTAGAACATCATTAGCATGCAATTTTAAAGCTTGGTTTTGGAACCCTGGCAAAGTAAGACACATTCAGCGAAATATAGGTATTTTTTTAGAATCTTTGAATCCTGAAAATTATCTTTTTTCAGCTCTAAAGAAAATAACATTGACCCTGTAGTTGCCTTATAAAACTTGAAATGTACATATTTGTGTTAATTATTTGTTTTAAGTGTAAATTTTGGGATCTGCAATTTTCTTCTATGTATCTGGCTGTTTTCTCTTCATTTCAAAGATTAATGAATGTATGTATGTTTCCAAACACAGTTTACAGAATTAAAACACAATGTAAATAGCTGTGCTAACTTTTTCTTTGAGACATTATTTTATTTTCAAAAATATCTAAAAAAAATGTTTAGTAAATTATACATAGTAGAAAGAGACATACCAGTATGCAAAAAATTCAATTATCTATTTATATTTACTGCAAAAGGTTTTGTATTATAATCCGGTTCTTACTATTGTGTTTCAATGTTTGTTTATTTGCTTATTTGCTCAGGATGGTCAGAACAATAATGGCTATGTACCATATGTGGACTACTCCCGAGACTACAATCCACCTCCCCCCATCGAGAGCAGCCGAGAGAGTTTATCGACAGTGACAGCGATCGACCCTCGCTACTCAGCGGTGTACGGTAACCCGTATCTTCGCAACTCCAACACATCCCTCCCTGCTCCACACACTGTGGGCACCCCCGCTCCTCCCCCTTACTCCGCTGCGACAAGGAATGGTGCTGTCCCACAAGTGGCGAGGCTACCTAATTCCCCAACATCGCAATACATTGTTCCAAACTCTCAACCCCCGACTATGAAAAGAGGGACACTTGCCACACATGTATAATGCCCTCTGTAAATATTTTTTTTCCCAACAAAAAAGATGTATATATATTAAAATGTTGAACATTTTCAAAAGAAACGTGTGACTTAGTTTTTGGGTTACATTTATTTAGAAACTTTATAAATATAACACACTGTTCATTTTTGATTAGTAAAGATGTTTAATAAAAGGTTATCTTATATAAAACTTAATTTGATATTTAAATACTAAATCACTGAATATATATATTTATTTGGTTGGGTAAATATGTTCAATTTTAAACATTTTAACAACAAGTTTTGTTCTATTATATACCAACAAGCAACATGCATATATTTTTTGAAATACAAAGTTGAAGGTTGGCCAGTTGTTAAACAAATGTAACTACACTTCTGTGTGTACATAAACATAAAAGTGTTACTTTCATTTGATGTATTTTGGCTGTGCCTAATGAAGTCAAAATTAAACTTTGACAAATTTTAACCAAAATAATATAGATATGGTCCAAATTCACTTCACTCAAGTCTGAATTTCAACCCATTCGAATTTTGTTGATATTAAGTGGTAAAACAATGGTCTTAGGTTTGGTTTTGTGTTATTCTGTAATATTTTAGGCTAAACCACCATTAAATTCAAAATTCAAAAATAATTGTTGGATCCTAAGTATAACATTTTTTCAAATCCTTAAATTTAGAATATCCTTAGTGATACGAGGATTTCAACTTAACTTTGATGATAAATAATTTAAGCCCATCCAACAATGGACAGAAATATTGTCAAAAATGTATGCTACTATGGACTGATACTAAATAATGTGACCCAAAAACCAAATCATGTGTTTAAAAGTGTACAGTAGCTTTCTACTCAATGCGTGTGTAGTAAGAGGTTGAGAGAGGCTTTATTATCCCTCTCTCGTATCAGTGTTTATATTTCAAGAGTTAGTTTCAGTGCAGGAGTTTGGAAAAAAAAAGAATCATCAGAGCTTCCAAGTTTATTCGGTTAAAGTAGATGACAGAAGAAATTGTTTAGATACATACCAAAGACTCATTTTTTTTATCTAACAAAACTGTTTCATTTTCCAAACTTAATGTAAATAAGAGAAAGGAATACTAATTACAAGAGCGGAATACGCGTCTTTCATTAGAGTAATGCCGGATGAAGCAAACAAATGTGTTGCACATTTTCTTTCCATGAAAGATGACTGCAAAAAAAAATATATATATATGACTAGTCTTGGCGACATTATCTGGCATTGCACTAAAGACAGGGCCTACAGTCATGGTTAAAAAAATAATACTGATTGTTACCGTTCTGTGGCGATCTCAATTTGTGCCCTAATCATTCAGTGGTTAACAAACGTTTGAATTTTCACCTCATTATTCAATTGTTGACAGAGACAACACATTTCATATGAGGAGAAGTGATTTAGAACAACATAACAAAAACTCAAAAGAATATGTGCATGCTCATAACAAAAAATTAAAAAAAAGGTTTTGTTGATGTTATTTAAAAAAAAAAGTAAGTGGCTTTCATCGCTCTTCTCTTCTGAACGCTGCCGAATGTTTCCCTTCAGACCTAGAAGAAAATCTTAACTGTGATTAACAACTTCTGTCAGTGTACTTGCTGTATAATTTGTCTGTTGAATTGTAATTTTTATTTAAAATTAATCTCTTTTTTTTTCAGAGAAATTAATAAATAATTTTTTTTATTTGAGTGGAGAAAAAAAATGAGACGTTTAACAGGCCTAATGACTAAGCTTTTTTTTGGACATAATTTATACTAAAAAAACAAACTAGATAAAGGTATTAAATGTTTGATTTACACAGGTCTGTTGTGTTATAACTAGTTGCCAAAAGGCTTTAAATCAACTTTGTACTCCATGTCAATTCAAAACCAGGGCTGTAGGTAAGAGTAAGGAAAGAAATGGGAGATGGGCCATGTCTAATTCTTAAAACCTTTGCTCCATTTAAAAAGGATACAGAAGACAAAAAAATAAGTCCAGTGTCATTGTGTGATAACTCTCGACTATGTGGTTGGTATTTTTTTATCGTAGCGAATAGTCGACTGATTGTAGTTCTTACCCGTCCCTTCTGCCGAGAGTTTGTTAATGATGATAATATTATTACTAATATTACTATTGCGCTGCCTGCCAGAGTGATTGAGTTACAAGTGTTTTAATACGGGTGTTAAATGCTTGACATAACTTAACTAAGCCAAACCTTTCAAAACTTAAACTTCTAAATTGACTTTAGATTAAAAATTAAGCAAATTAAAAATAATGAGATAAATATTTTCTATATTTATTGAACCTGTGTTTTAGTATGAGTTTTTAAGTCACATAATAGAATCAATTTAAAGAAATTGAGGTTAGCAGATTTAACTAAAAATATAAACTCAAACACCTAATTGTAATTTAAAGTTATTTTGATTTGAAAATAAGATTAATTTGGCTTAGTTAAATGTCAAGATCCTTTTCACCACTGACAAGTTTTGTTACATGTCCATGTCACTAGATTATTTCAAAATATTTTTTAAGTGATTATTTTTAACTTATCCAAGAAATGAACTCTTCTAAGTTGGCATTTACTAAAAAGTAAATGGGTAACCCTACATGCATTTATCAATAACTTGGGGAATGATTGATAAGATATAAAAATAAACAATTCCTAAATTTAATTACAAGGCTAAATAAAATACAAATTACTGGTTTAAGTTTAACTTGAATCCCACCATTTTTACTGAATTATTGTAAAATTAAAGTTAGTAACTTGACTATCAAAGGTATATATTATATACTCTTCATTTTATTCAAATAACAAAAAAAAAGGATGCAAAATGGCAGGATTCACTATGCATTTAAAGGAAGATATTAAAACTTTAAAAAAAAAGACAAGCAGCTGTATTGCCTGTGTTACTTTAGGATTATAGTTAAAGTCAAAATATAAACGTACATTGTAGCAGGTAAATTCGATTTTTAATTTAACATTTTGACCAATACAAAGACATTTCCCTGGCCTCGACCATGAAATAACCCTTTATAACCGCTTCCTCCCCCATCCAGACTCAACTTTAACCTAGGGTGTGCTCTTTCTTTAGAAAAAGGGGCTTGTTTTAAGTATATGAGTTTGCCCTTTAGTGTCCTTTTTGTATTAAATAATATTTATCGATGTCAAATTTACATAAGAAATGTATTAATAAAATAAAATAATGGTAATGCATTTCAAAGTCAGACTTGGGGCCTTTGTATTATCTTACTAAATCACTTACTATAGTGAGTTATTATGTTTTAACACTTCTCACTGTGTATATTTATGTATGCTAAAATTAAGCCTCAGCTTAAGCGACTTTTGTTAGCTTGTTTACTACCATCGTTGTATCACAAAAATTTTAGCAAAAAAATTACATTAATAATGCGTTGACATCCCATAGGTTCCTTCCTGTTCATTGAGCCCATTCTTTTTCTCATCTACATCAAAGGCCTTTTTTAAATGTTTAAAATCTTCTAAGTGTTATGTAAATGAAACATAATTTCAACTTCATAACATTACAAGGTGACCTTGTTTTCTTGAAAAACTGATGTTAATATTTAAAATCATTTAGCCCTGTGGTTTGTTATAACCTGAGACCTTAAATTTTGTGCTTGTTAAGAAAGTGTTATGATAGTGGTCAAAAATGATCACCTTGGCTATGAGGTTAGCCTACACACCAATGCATTCAAAAAGACTCATGTCTTATATAAAGAACAAATAATTGCTCAAGAATGCAACTCAGACTTAGTAACATTACCAAACTGAATTAAAAAGAGCTCAGGTTTTAATTCGGTGTTTACTAGTTGAAACATGAACATAATTTTTTTTATAGAAAAACTTTCGGGGCTATTATTAATAAAATTACACTTTTATATGGATAGCTTGAATCTCAAGTTTTGTTAGTCACTTTCTCAACCAAACCCCCCACCACCAACTACTCATGACAAATTGGGTCAAGGCCAAGGCTTTGCATACAATATATTATATATTTTGCTATCATACTAATGCAAGAACCATTGGTACAGAGAAAGATAATTCATATTCTTACCTTGATTTGATTTAACAAATAGAATAAAAATATTATATTGTTTTTAAGGATTCTCTATAATTATCATCAAGCTCAAAATATTTATCATACCCAATTGAGAATTTATAAAGGTTGAATTTAATATTTATTTAATTTTACCTTGGATCCACCTTACATATTTGTAAATTATAAAAATAAATTTTACATGACTATTAAGATCAAATAATCAATGACATGGTCATAATGTTTTGAATAAATGACTTAAGATTCTTTATTTTTATCGTTGGTTTTAATGCTAGTAGAAAGTTTCCATTCTCGTGAAGCTATTCTGCTTGGGGCATTCTTATCACGAGTAAGAAAATCTTGTTGTGTAAAAATAATATTGTGTATATGTGTATTATAAATAAACCATGTTCTTGTTTTATATAGGTTATGTTTGATGTTGAGAGAAGTATGCCTTAGTAAGGATTGTAAACTGGAGAATATTTGGGCCTAATCGTTTTTTATATATATACATAGCTATACAAAATATGCAAGAGATTGTGTCCTGTTATCTTGGACAGAATTAATGATTGATTGTATGAATTGTGTTCCCAACATAAGGACCTAATTAAATGAATTTTTTTATTATTATTAAAACATGTAACTCAGCTGCAATTATGAACATAACATTTAGATTTAAAAAGGTTTTATCATTTTATTGAGTATTCTTGTGTTAAACATGAAGTATTTTCAAGCATTAATGTTATTTATGTTATTACTTATGGTTTTTTTTAAATGTCTAATTGTAAATTATCAATGAAAACGACAAATGAAATTGCCTACGGCCCTGTTTCATTCCAGTGTAATAATTGTAGAACCTTCTTCTGTTTCTATTGCAATTCGCTCAACATCGTCATTTTCTTACACACTTTTGGATTTCAAAACAGGAAACTTTCCTAATAAAGCAATATGAGACTTTTGTGACTGAACTATTTCTTGTTTGCTTTATTGCTTCTACCCAAACCAATACCTTTACTATTAAACTAGCTACTACTAACCCATTAAAGCATTCATTAAAAGTCATGAGGGAAAAAGGTAGTGTGTGATCGACTTGAAGTTCTTGAAGGACCTTTCTAATCATGTGATCTTTTCTAAGAGATTCAGCTTATTGTTGGCGAGTTTTATGCTGCAGTTCGTACAAGATTAAACTGCGCAGGTTCCGTGATAACCATAACGGTGTAATGAACCTGAATATGGGACAATTCTTTGATAGCTCAGCAGTAAAAAAAAATTGCACACTAACCCAAAGTTCCCAGGTTCAATTCTTGTTCCGAGGTGTCATTTTTCAATTATATTAAATCTATTTGATATATTTACAGAGATGGCTGTCTCTATAACCAAAGTTAATTTACCAAATAATTACTATAAAGAGAGAGAACAAGTAGGGCACAAGGACTTGCTGACTCATAACTGGGAAGGCTTAGCTGTCAGAAAAATACATTCCCTCTTGAGTGGGCGAGTTGATTTATAGTTGTCATCCATAGGTCAGATATTAAAATCATACAGAATAACTACACTAGCATTAGTACCGGAGGATCCCACCTCACGTATTCACTTCATAAACGGTAAATTATATTTTCTTGCCACTAAAATAAAATCTCCATCATTGCCATTCATGAATAACGGGCATCATTAACCTTTAACTCCACCTGTTCTGATCAACAGGAAGTTTACACACTAAGGGATGTATGCAAGACTGCCACTAAGTGGATGCTTAGTGTGAGTGGACCCTTAGTGCCGGGTTTACATATGGGTGGCACACGGTGTAGAGTTAAATTAAATCATGGCGTATCTGAGGAAAGGTAAAAATCAAGCATTCTATTTCACACAAATTTAACAGTAGATTTAAAAAAAATAGGCTATATAGAGACTCCATAAAAGCATTCATTATATACACACTTTCCTTGCAGCAAACATGCCAATTAGTGTTTATGTTTTCTTTATTGTGGAGGCTCAAGGGCTGATGCACTCGAATCCGGCACTGCATCTAGTGACGTTGGTTTGCTTGCATCATCATAGGTTAACTGGTGTACTGTGAGTGTGCTTGAGACTATATTAACACACCACTAAGCATCCCCTCATACTTAGTGGTGTTTTTGCATACTGCCTTAAGACTTGGAACGCAATATTTAACATACATATGAGGAACACTTACTGGTATTAGCATCCCACTAGTTGGAGAGAGTAAGAATGGATGATAACACATCTTCACACTCCACCAAACGTTTGATGTGACACAAGCCGTTTCACAGTGGTATACAAGAACAGGGCTGAGTGTTTTTTTTAACGCCGCGTCTTAACTTACATGTTCGGATTATACGCTTATGTACTGATTATGCTAAGGGTTTTAGGGATTACGAAGATTATATTTAGAGGTAATGCACCCATATTTGTGTGAAGCAAGAGTGGAAAACTATTTTGGTAAAACCACGTTTAGTACACCTGACCGATATTCAAACCTCTAGTCAACCAACATGCATGAATAAAACCTCTTCACTAAACTGTTGCAAATCACCAATGATATGAAAACCTAAGTGTCTTCTTCCTGAACAAACACTACTAAAATAAAATAAACACTACTGTGCAACTTCAAGCACCCAAGTGGCACAACACAATTCTACTTTAAACCAAGCAGGTATCAAAGGAAAATGGTATTAATTTCACTCCATTAAATACTCCTTGTGACACTCATTTGCAAATCAACATGCAAAGTAAAACAATGTTGGGAAATGCATTCCCATTATTCTTTTCTTCCCATCATCTTATACAATCCAAATAAATTTTTAGTGGTTCAAAAACTCCAAAACCTCAATGAAGTTTGCCAATAGTAAAAATAAATATTAGTTAAGATACAGCCTTGCCCCACCCAAAGGAACAAGCAATATTTGCAGAACACTGCTGGCCCCATAAAGGAGACTGTAAAGAGCCAAAGATTGTAGATGAAAAGTAGGAACCAAAAACATTCAAATGCATATTGCCAGAGACCAATAAGCATCCTTCCCATTAAGACGACAAGGGAATTATGAAACAATGTAGAGTATCACAAGGTGGATCCAAAATAAAAAACCATAAACAGCCTCAGTTGCGTAGTTAGCTGACGCGCTAGTTTTGTATTGAGCTAGACTGCTGAGGACAGGGAAATTGAGGTTTGAATCTTGGTCAGGTGAACTAGGAGTGATTTTTCCTTAGTCAGTTCCCAATTACCTCCCAGTCAAAGACCCTGCAAGAGGCTCTTTGAGATCAGTGGATACCCCCCGTTTTTTTTATCATTAAAAACCCTACAAAACTGAGAATGTGGCACAGTAAAGCAGAGTCAAAAGTGTTTTTACATACTTTTATTTCTACACTTAGCTCTAGTTGTAATAATAATGAATATAATAGAAATAGTTAACATATAAAAGTTTAGTTAAGCCTACATGAAAATTTATTGGTTGTGAGAAAGTTCAAATTTATTCATTTGGGCCTAGTATTAGTGATATAAGTGAATCCTCTTCTTTTTTCCCATCACTTCTTGAAGATCAGGTTGAAGGCTGGACACTTTGACTCGAAAATCCGAATTCATGTCAAGTCTATTTCTATACTTGTTTTTCATGTAGCAGTGTTATTATTATTATTATTATTATTATTATTATCTTACTACCCATTCGGGTTATACGCACTTACGCTAATGTGTAATGGTAGGGTGATTGTGAGATGAAATGAAGGACCTACAGTTTAACGTGGAATCCGAACCACGGTGGAGGCCTGGCATTCCACACATTCACAAGATGTCTTGTCAGAGGTGAAGGAAGGGTTTGGAAATCAGATAAATCTGTGCTGGGACCGGGGATTGAACCCCGGCCGCCAGCATAGAAGTCTTGACACCTTACCCCTAGACCGCCAGGTCACTTGTAGCAGTGTTGAACAAGCTTGTTCACATCAGTAAGTTGTACAAAAAGGCAGCGAATGTTTCATTGGTTTTTCAGCTAGTTGATTTTGATCATCTTGATAAACCAATTATTCCTCTTCAACTTCACTTATTGTTCTTTAAAAGAATCACTTTTAAGCCATTAACCAACAGTCCATGATTAAAATCAATAACATGAAAATAATAAAACATAAATTAATATGAATATCTTTGCAATGTATGATGACTAGCAGTGTATTATGATGAGGGACGTGACAACTCTGACTAATCTGCCCGAGAACAAAACAGTGGCCTTGGGATGTGCAGTACACATAGCAATAGGGGCACTGTGGAGGTGGGTGAGGAGGGTGGGATGCTTTTAATTGATTAAGATTAGGCCTACTGTTATTGATTATTTTAACCTTTTATGTTGTTAAATTTTAACGGTTGTCGCAGACTCCCTAGGAACAGCTCGCGAAACCCCGGGGGTCTGCGACCCATCTTTAGGGAACCACTGTCCTAAATGGTTTTCCACTCTCCCTCCACACAAATCCGGGTTCACTTCCTCTAAATTCAAGCTTGCCAATTCTTAACCCATTAGCATGATTAGTACTTAAGCGTTTAGCCCGAATGGGTAGTAAATTAATATATAAGAAATAAAAAAGTCATTTCTATATAATTTTTTTCTGGCTCGTCTTTTTAGTAGTCCAAATCAAATTAATAAGTTTAAAATAGCATTATTGAAATACCAAATAAAAATAAGGCTTTGATGGTATATTAAACAAAAGACCAATGTAGTGGATTAAAAATATTATAAGCCAGGTAGAAAATTATAAATTTCATTTCAATTCAATATAGTTTTATTTATTCTAAAACTGTATTATATTACAAAAAACTATTCAATGACACTATTTTTCTTTAAAAAATATTACAGTAACTACAGTACAATATTTGATATAATTTTATGGAGAAATTATACTCACGCATGGAAGATTAAATCTTGGATACAACTTTTTTGTTTGCTAAAAATACCTCCAATTTTCAAAATATTTAGTGTTGGTTGATTAATTTTAATTCAAACAGTGGCTGTGAACGCCTTCAAAACAAAAGAGTTTACTGATTGGTTTAACATTTTTAGTGTGTGAACAATTTTACATTTACTATAAGATAACTAAAGGATGATATTGGTTTAACAATGAGGAGGTTTACTTGTAAAATGATATCAAATGAATAGAAATTGAAATGAAAATTGAAATTAACTAGTTTGTGAAGAAAAATCGCCCAGGTAAAGAGTAAAAAAAATGTGTGTAAAATCTAATGCACAGTGATGATATCTCTCTTCTTTAGTAGAAAGAGTCCCACATTGAAACAGTAATAGCATTTATATTTTGGCATTTATTACCTTTATTGAATAAAAATGGAGACAAAAACAGAAGGAAAAAATAAACTTTAAGCAAACACTAGCTCGGTCTATTTTGAATTCAAACAAAAACAGCCAGACCGTTTGTCACACATCTAAACAGTTTTTGTTTCAATTCAAAATTAAGATATGTTTGTCCTGCTCTTAGTTTTATAAAAGCATTAATGCTGATATAAAAAAACTTTCAAATGTGTGTGTGACTTTTTATACTATAGATAAGACAAAATAAAATGTCACCTTTGTGCATTAAGCTTGTATATGATTTGTGATCATATACCTGACATGTCTCTTAAAACGCGTCGGTTTGGACGGGACCCTGTATCTTCAGCGTAATCATGAGAGCAATATACATAGCAGATCACTCCATCCCGCTTTTAGATGGTATTTCGCTGTTTTATCAAAAGGAGCTACACGGTGAGGATATACCATATTTATTTGAATGCAATGCACACCTTTTTTGGTCAAATCATGCCATGAAAATTAGGGTCCGCATTAGATTTGACTGCAAACTTGAAAAACACCGCTGATCACACTGTAGTGCATCTTCGCTAGTAGAAGCTGGCGGAATGGTTTTGAAAGTCAAATATATATAAATATATATAAAAGAAATAACATGGGCGCTTCTAATATGAATCAAATTCACATGCATGGAGGTAGTGTCTCATTACAAAGAACATTTTTACATATAACAATCAAGTAAGGGTCAGACCCAGACCGTTTGCTTGCGCTTCTCTATAATCAGTAGAGAGGCCTAGCTGCGATGTCATAGCCATGCATTTGTCTATTGAACAGACTTCCAATGAAGTTAAAAATAAAAATGAAAAGGCTTTAAGTGACGAGAGAAGATGATAAATCGAAATTTTGACCTAGAGACAACAAGATAACACTACAACTACCGAGTTATTCATAATAAAATATTTTAAATAACGGTCGCGTAGGAATAGTGTTTTTTCATCAAATTGAGTTTACAATAAAAACTCATTGTTGTAAAAAGTGCACTTTTTACTGATGCACATTACATTCACCAGCAAATACTTTTTTTGGTTTCAAGGTTTTTAAAATTGAGATGTGCATTAGATTCAATGGCGCATTACATTCGAGCAAATATGGTAACATGTCTGGATGTGTTGTGAGTCATGCACTTTCACAGGTCGGGAACACACAATTGATGGAAATTATGTTTTGCATCAATGATTGCTACAGACCGAGGATCGGATCAGATTTTTTTTTTTTGTATCAGCCACATTTGTGTGTGTTGTCACCTGCTCCAGATCAAGAAACAATGTGTGGATATAATATAAGTGGGGACTTGACTTAAGATTCTACACAATTTCATTCCTTATTTTTATAAATTCTTCATGTGTTATAATATTTAGCAAATGATATAATAATGTGAACATTCTAAACTTCTAGTATACTGTAATTTTCAAAATAACAAATATCCAAGCACACAAATACCAATAATAGTTATTATAATTGTACAAATTAAAAGTAATTGTTATTAACAATCCTAGAGATAGGTATATTTTAGAGTTAAAAATCATCTTAAACTCTCAGTCAACAATAACACTATCTATAATGTCTCATACACATGAGTGATGTTTCAATGTATTCTGAACTCACACTACATGCTGTCTATTAATGTGCAGACAATAAACTATTAACAAAACTAATAGCAATCATGAAAACATTTGCATCACTTGGTATGAAATTATGTCACATAATTATTTTGAAATTGTAGCATACTGTGACACTACACATTTGTTCCCTAAAGAGCTTTATAACCATGTATAATTCTGGTGCTAACCCGTCTGTCCTACCTATCATAACATAATATATTGATTATTTATATAAATGTGAGTATTTGTAAATAAAAACAGTACTATCAACTTACACTAAGATTCTAGGTTCTACTATATAATAATTAACTTGGTGATCCTAACTGTAGTTTCCTCTAAAATACTATCTAAACAAAATAAACCAATAATAAACAAGCTCTATAGTTTTGGTCAGCCATTCATTTTTTGTATAGTAACCTAAGATACCCTTTTTTAATTCCAGGCTGAGCTAATAGGATTTACCACCTTCATATTGATGTGGCTCGACTTATAAGCTAGCTTTACATTTTTAGATAGTCAATATTTAAATGTGGATTAGGTTAAGTTGTATTTACACCTGTCTCAACCTTATATTCAAGCATGTGAAAAAAGTTCATAACAAAAGAATATACCAATCCTATATTCACAATAAGTTAAACATTTATCATTCTGCAAAATATTTCTTCACAAATCAAATTTTGTATTCAAATTTAATACAATTATCACATCCCAAATTACCAATTTTACATTTTACTCATCTTTGATAATATGTTCATTTATCACCTTTACATATAAAAAATCCCATGCAAAAGCAACCTAAAAATGAAAAAAAAAAATTACAGCAACAATTTTTATATAAATGTTTTCTTAACAAATAAAAGAAAAATTCTTGACTTCAGTCTTGAATTATAAGTGAAAAATTGAGGCATAAGTATAGTTAAGTCAGTGCTTGATAAATAATCCAAAAATCAATACCTTCTCATATTAATGGAGAAATAAAATAGATTGTGCATTAATTTTATATTTTTACATTTGTAAATTGGCACATATGCACTTGAAGTGCCATCTCATAGTAAAAATCAATTATAGTAACACTTTGTCAAACTTATTATTTATGCTATTTTTTATTTCTCCTAGGCTTCAGAATGAAACAAAAGAGATTCTTAAAAATGTTATACTTCAGTAAAAAGTAGCTTGAGCACAATTAAGAAAATATGCAGTCAAATAACTGATTCTTAAAACTAAAAAAGTTGTATCTTAGGATTAGCAAACAAGAGCTAGACGGCACTAATAATATCTCTTATTTAATGTTTTTAGAAAAAGATGGAGTGATGTCGGTCCTTTTGAAATTGATAACAAGTAACGTAAGGTTCTTGGTCATTAACAAAGTTTCGAGAAGACATCAGATTTTCCTAAATTCACATATTTTGAATATTTTTGGCTCATTACATTTTCTCGTCATTACAAGCTATAGTGAGTCTTATCTTATTTTTACTTTTGAAAGCGTCATTTTGAGATCTCATGAGTAGCCCTAGTTTTAGATGACGATAAATAACTCATTTAACAAAATTTAAAAATTAGGTATAAACCCTTTTCTTTTACAATTACAATTGATTAAATACAAATATCAGACCAACAGGAACACAATTCTAAAGAGAAATTGGGAAAAAAGTGGTCAAATATTAATTAGAGAGCATTATGTCCCATAAACATAAAAAAAAATCTAGAATCAGATACATTGAAAAGTAAATTTCGATTTGTTTAGTTAATCATTTTTTGGATTAGAATTTTAAAAAAGTTTTACAGATTTAATACTTTAAAGCCTAATATAAACAAAACAAGTTAATCAAATATATTTTTACAAATAAAGTTTTGAAATTTATTTTAAAATTTAATTGTCTACTTTTTAATTAATTATTTAAAAATTTGTTTAGGTAAAAAATCCAATTTGGCTCATAACTAGCATATAGTAGTTATTCTTAATTTGACAAAGTTTCAGTCTTCAGTCCACATAGTTCCTCGCTGACGGCCCATAGTTTGGCTGCTTTGTCTGGGTCCAGTATCTTATCGGAAGTGAAAAGAGAGCAATCTCGGTACATTAGCCCAGATTGCCCTTCCAAAGATTCCTCCGTTGCACAATACAGCACTGTCTGGGCTGCCTAAACACACATCGTTTACAACACTTAGTAGTTGACAATCCAGTCAGTCCAAAGACCATTCATTAAGTTAGTATTTAACAAATAAGAATCAGATCATATATAATTAAATTACTATTTAGTCAATATGAGTCCCATTTCACGATGATATTTCTGACCTCAGTGAGAATAAAATTTGGGATTCTTTGATCAATAAACATATCTGTTTTCTAAGACGAAAAATGTGATGTCCATACAATAATCTAGATAGATGGAAGTTTGTTGGAATGAATTTTCTGTATTAATTGATCTGACATTCAGTTAAATAATAAGCCACTAATTCAACAAAAATAGCGTCAAGTTTCTCAATGATATTTTTAACGTGTGGACATAGCCCTCTCCTAGATGTGAAGAAAGAATTGCCCGATGCTGATCCTTAAGTCTGTGGTTGGGCATTTATTGTCCAAGGTACTAGCAGATAAAATCCTGAAAAAATTATATAAGATAAAGAAAAACCGTGATGAGTAAGAAGGTTACTTACCTGAGAGGCTGATCTCATATAGAAGAACAAGACAGGGGTGGCTAAAATAAAGTAGTACCATTTGATGTGTGTATACCTGAAGAGCCCAGTATAAGCAAATCCTGGGCACAGGACATACACATCCACCCCCGTTCCATCCAAACGTTGAGCTAGTTCCTTTGTGAAAAGTACATTTGCTAGTTTAGAGTTGTTATAGCCAGGATTCTGTCTACCTTTGATTGGGAAGCCCTTCTCACCGCGCAAATTGTCGAATTCTATTTCACCCTTCTGATACAAAGTTGAGGAAACATTTACAATTCTGAAAGGGGAATAAATCCATATAAGTTGCATATATACTATTCAAATTCAATTCAGACACCTTAAGAATTAGAAGGACATGATGCATGTTACTGTAGACCAAATTGCAAACTAAGAATGTATTGTATTTATGTTTTACTCAAATTAGAAAATAATATTAAATGGTATGTATTCACAACTATATGTTAATTTTTGTTGGAATTATGGCTAGGCCCTAATATGCAATCATTGTTTTTATTTGTAGCAAAAAGAAAATGAAAATATGTTAATGTGTAAAAATAATTTTTCAGGTATATTTATGTGGATTAAAAAAAAAATTGAATGCCGTAAGTATGCTTGCGATAGAGTAGGTTAAAGATTAGACGTTAAGTCTCATTTTTAATAAGAACCAAACATTAACACTTTGCCCAATGACGGTAATGTAATGTGTGAGTTGTGACTTCCTTTTTGTTGTATAAACTAGACTACATTATTTTTGTTTATATATTTGCTTTCTTCTTAGCATATTGGGTAAACTACACTTTAGGGTTCAGTTTATAATAACTATGCTAATGTGGTAGAGATGAGGAAGGTAAAATTTAAAGTAAATGTATCTCATCAGAAAATCAGACTGAATGAGCTTGACATTTAGACCATATGCCCTCAAGCGTGGGTTTATTTGCTCCTATCATTCGTTTCTGTATTTTCCTTTTCATCACAAGAAAAAAAAGAGACAGTAGTAAAAAATATTTTTTTGGATATAATACACTTTAAAAATACTTTCTCACCTACTAGGTGCAGATTCTTTTAGTCTTGGCAGCAAAAGGTTAGTTAGAAGAAAGTGACTAAGGTGATTCACTCCAAAGTGTATCTCAAATCCATCCTTAGTCTTCTTGTTTTCCTGGACGGGGATATAAACTCCAGCGTTATTAATTAGGACGTGAATTTGGGGGAAATCCTTCAGCACTTCTTCTGCAAACTGACGCACTGAATTCAAGGATGATAAGTCAAGATGCATGGGGATCTAGAATTAAAATAAAGAAAAAATAATTAAATCCTATAAAAAGTAAAGCTGCTAATCGAGAGCTAGCCATAACAATGACTGCATTTTTAAAAGGCTTATCTATTGGCATAAGTTATGTGAATAATAGACTGTCTTTTAAAGAATTTAAAAGAAAAATCAATAGTTAAAAGTTAAGCAGACTATGGAGGATAGATAATATAAAAAATAACTTAAAATAAATTGTTCAAAAACATTAACACACTTTTTCCTACATATAAATTACCTAGGCCTTCTGGTATAATATATTCCATGACTTGTTAGTGAGTTTTCAATATGAAACAACTGGCAATACACACCTATTTTTGAATTAGTTTTAGTTTTTCAAAATGTGAAGTCATTAAAATTGTAGGCCTATGTGCACTAAAGAATAAGAATTTAAAAAAAAAATTAATCAGAGATATTTAACATGAACTTTATGAATTGAATTATATCAGCACATGACTTATAAACCAACTTAAATTTAGTAGGTAACAATAAAGGCAAAGCCCTCGGGTGGGGGTGGAGCACCTTCATGGCTCAATTCTAGACATTTTATTTGTGATAGTTTAGTAAATAAATAATTTTTATCACCATAATACATAAAACCATATTACATTCATAATAATCAAATCACTTTCTTTTCATACTATACTTTTGAACAACAAGCTGTTAAACTGATAACTTTAAACTTAGGATCAATCCACTTTTAAAAATTGTCAAACAAACTATTAACCATTTTGAAGCAACATACAGCATCTTTGCTCAACAATAGATAGCAGATACAGACTAGTAAGTGCATTCTAGGTGAATAGTGTACACATAAGGATGACTCATGCTGAGTCAACTCACAGTGAATGGCCTCATGTTGTAGCTGGTCCACCTGACCTCAGCACTCCTCTTTCCCCTTCCCCAATGAGTTAGTACAAACCTAATTCATTGACAAAATTTTGTTTAAATTGAACTGTGCCTAATTCTATGGAATTGTTTCCATATTAAATTAATAATTATTAACCAGTAAACCCTTGCAAAACTTTCGCACATTCAACCTTCCCACACCTCCCCCCCAAATGATTTAGTATTTTGTTGGGTTGTTGAGATTAAATACTTAGCGAAGTGTATACACAAAATAATAAAGAGCGTTTTATTTTCGGCAATTGATACAAAAGTATTGTTAGATCATTCTTTTAACTTAGTTTTTAAACAAATGATGTGTTTTAACATAAAATGAGTAAGATATGTCAGAAGTCGGTAAAAAAAACCTATCCAATGACACCTTATTCATTGCTGTAGGCTTTGTATTAGTTGGGAAAAGGGATGGTGAGAACAGAAATAATATATAGGATTTTGAATTTATGGCAAACATTAACAGTGAACAATATTTTTAATTAAATTGTTATGATACTTAGTATAAGCCCCTACTCCAATAATTCTACATCAAGCCTAATTATCCTATAGAGGTAATTAGGTGTGTAATTATTATGCATAGTATCTACCTACATATGTGTTTTAAATCAGCTATGCTTAGCTACGATATTGTAAATTCTCTGCCTCAGGCCATAATACTCACTTAATAAAGCAATGATTTTATATTTAAAACTAGCAGTCCCGCACGGCGTTGCCCGTGAACCACTGTAGTATAATAATTATATAAGCTTGACAACCCCCCCT
>CABFVX010000088.1:1338-84566 GCA_902151425.1 Timema shepardi | reverse complement strand
CCACGCTGCCCGTTACACACTGGTATAAGAATTATATAAAGATATTAAAAAAATGTCTAAAAATTATAGAAAAATGTTAAGGGTGGACAACCCTTATCACTAAGGGGTATGAAAAATAGATGTTGGCCGATTCTCAGACCTACTCAATATGCTCAAAAAATTTCATGAGAATCGGTCAAGCCGTTTCGGAGGAGTACGGGAACGAACATTGTGACTCGAGAATTTTATATATAAGATGTTGTTAACAAACGAACCTAATTTTATTTGTGTCTCTCAGAGGTAAACAAGGTTTACACAACATTTTTTTCTTAAATCTACACACTTTGACATTTGATAAAAAGTTGGCAATGATTTGTTGATTATACACAGAGCTATGATATTTTTTATTTAAATTCTGCACTCCTTATGCAGAGCCTCAGAAACAACATACATGCAATTTTTCAAAGCGTTACCAATGGATATCTCAGAAAGTATGTGGCCTTGAGGAAACACTTTAGGATTAGAAAATTGGTGGTAGTAAGTGAAAAAAGTTTCATGAAAAGCTTAGGTGGTAGGTGTAATGGCCTAAGTCAGGGGTTCTTAAACTGGGGTCTGTGGATGAACTTCAGGGAGTTTGTGAACTGAAGACAAAAAATTACAAATGGTAGAGCAAAGCTTGGATTCAATTAAAAAGTATACTGTTTTTTCAACACGCATTCATCACTTGGTGTGATCAAAACAAAAGATAAAAATAAATCGAATTTCAAAGATGACATCCACAATTTTAACTTCTTAATCAAGCAAAACAACAGCAATCTTTTCAGTGACTTTTTCTTTTGAACAGTTATTAAAGCTCACTTTGATGTTACAAACTATGAATTTATTTCACTTTTCTTCATGAAGTTACCATTCATTTTTGCATAAAAAGGAAAAGTGAGAGACATAATTCGTTGTAAAGAATGTCTTTATATTATGCCCCTGAAAATGTAAATGATTTACACTGCAATAAAGTAAACTAGCAAATTGCGCTATAATCATGTAAGCCCTTTTTCGACTCCCAGTAAAAAACCAAATAGTAATTATTTTTTTTAGTTAGAAAATTCAAAACGATATGTCTGGAAAAAAAATTGAAATTGTATTAGCGGTTGCACATCTTCAAGTCATTGCATTGTTATTAAAGCCCTCATTTGTGAATTTTGACCAATGAAAAAGGTTAATATTGGGTCAAAAAGGTAGCTATTTTGTCAATAACGGTCGACATTTAAATATTGAATAGAAAAAATAAAAAAAATTGACTGTTGGGTTAAAATTTTGAAATTTTACTAGCAGTTGCACATCTTCAGATCATTTCATTGCTATTACAGTCCTCATTTGTAAATTTTGATAGGGGTCTACAAGGATAGAACTTTTGTATTAAAGAGATAGATGGTAAGCCAAATTTTCACAATGTGTATTTACATCCATTTTTATGGGAAGGAGGTCCACGACCTTTGTCAGATTCTCATAGGGTTTCATGACCCAAAAAGGATTAAGAACCACTGGCCTAAGTGAATTTGTATGGAATGCCTTGCCATTAACTTTTAAGAGACAAAACATAATAAACGTTCATTTAGTGCCAAATTTTTTCCCTTTAAAACATAAAGATCACAAAATTAAAAATTTCAGCACACACACCCACCGGAACTCATCCACTAAATGTAAAATATCATTGTCATTGTTGTCGTTATTATTGCCTCCTTCAGCTCCAAGAATTTTCTTCCTTCCTTCAAGTCATTTTCCTAAGCTCCTCTTTTCTAAGAATGTGTTTGTGCCTGTTTGCTTTGCACTAAAGAATCAAAATGATTCAAAATGGTTCTCTTCTCACAAAATCTTCTTAGGACGTCTTCATTTGTCAGCCTGTCTGTCCATCTAATCTTCTAAAATCTTCTCCAGCACCACATTTCAAAGCTCTCTAAGGATTTCTTTTCCATCTTCCTAAGAGTTCAAGTTTCTGCTTCATACAGTGTGATGCTCCAGATGTAGCATTTCATCAGTTTCTTGCTCAGTTATAAACTTAACTCACAGACTAGCAGTGGCCCTTTTTGTTGAAAACATCCTCGGCCATGGCGATACTTGACCTAATTTATTTAGTGCAGTAGGCATCCTTTGTTAGCAGAGTTCCTAGATACTTGAACTGCTATATTTTCCAACTCCTGGTATCCAATTTTGACTTTTCAACAGCTCTCCATTTTTTGAAATAAGCATCACTTTTGACTTCTCAATGTTAATCTCCTGCCATATCTTCTCCCTATCTCCAATACCTGGTCCATCATTTCCTGCAATTCTTTTTTTCTGACCAGCAATGCTGGGATCATATGCATATTTTATTGTATTGATGATGTGTCCTCCTATCCTTAAATTTGCTACGTCCCTCTAGGGCTTCCCTGACCAGCCCCTAGCCATACAAGTTGAACAGACTGGGTGACAAATAGCATTCCTGTCTCACACCTCTTCTTAGCTCTACGCTGTTGGTATCTCAGTCATTCAGCCTCACCTTCACTCGCTGTCCCAAATACAGGTTTTCAATAAGCCTTCTGTCTCTCCAGTTGATGCCAATCTTCTTCTATTTCCATAAGTTTCTTCCATTTCACTCTATCGAATGCCTTTTGCCAGTCAATGAAACCAATGTAGACTTCTACCTTGACTTTGAGCACTCGTTCTGAAATTATTCTCAGCATACCAATGCCAACTCTAGTTCCTTTTCTGAATCCAGATTGGTCTTATTCCATCACACGTTCTACTTTCTGTTGCAGTTGCCTGTTGAGTATTCTTAACATGATCTTCCCCACATGAGAGATGGGGCTGATTGATGGTCTTGTGGTCAATACATTTCTTGGCTTGCTTCTTCTTTAGTGTCACCATGGTTACATATATATAAAGTCCTTGGGCAATTCTCTTGTTTTGTAGATCTTACTTATAAGTTTTGTCAGAGGCATTAATCCACTGTTTACCAGTTCCTTCAGAAGGTCAGCTGGTATATGTCATAATCTCCAGCAGCTTTCCTTCTTTGCATGTCCTTCATGGCTTTCTCCACTTCACTCTTTAAAATACTGGGTCCTTTTTCATCTTCCTATATAGCTTTCTGCTTCAATCACTCTGTTTCCTCATGGACTTTATTTGTCGTACAGTTTTTCAATATATCTCTCCCAAATCATAAAAACCTCTTTACTTTGTTTTCATTCCCTCCCAGTTCCTTTGCTTTCTGGTACATGAAGTCATACCTTCTTTTTATTTGAATGTCAACAACCTCACCGCATGTCTTCTATATGTAGTATCTCCTTGCTTTGGCTGTTTCTCTCCTTAACTCGTTGTTTAACCTCATGTATTATACTTTGCTATGTTTTTTCCATTTTACGGTTAAATAATGTAGGCCTATACATATATTATTATTAGGTTTCTTTCCAAACTAGCTGAACATAACCTTTATTACGGTGATTACTCAGATGACTTGATCTCGCCTTGCTATCATTCCATTCTCTAGTAAATTAGAATCTCAATATTCATAAAATAAGCCAATTTAGTTTCATAGTATTTTAAGATGATGTTATATTGTGAGGGAACATGGACCAAACCAAGGCTGTTTCCAAATAGTCAAGTACACTTGACTTGATGCAGACATGATACAAACTTGATGACTTTACACTTACCACGCACTTGATATTGAAGACTGCAACAGACTATTTGAACGGCAAACTATCCTTCCCACACCCTTGAGTCTGCAGTGCCGCTTCCTACCAATGATCTTAGAAACAATTTTAAACGCCATCAATTATTCTGAATTAGCATAAGCTACTCACAGATTTTTAGTGGCTTCTTTTCACTGGACATGACAAATTATCCAAATTATTCAACACAACACAGTACAACACTACAATACAATAACCCAATCAGTATATTTAACGCACATAATATATCTCTTGTAGATGAAAAATTAAACAGTTGCCAGTCAAACATCGCATCGACGGTGTGTCGAGGGTGACTCCCCATCACCCTTGGACTCAAGAATGTGTAAGGGGTGCATCAGCACACTTCATTACAGTGATTGCCAATGCAACTGTTAAGTGAATGTCAAGGGTTGACGGCGTGTGAAGTAGACTATTTGGATAAAGCACAAGTGTTTGTCTAGTTTGTTTACGCTTAGACTTAAATTTTATTGAGTTGTCTAAAATTTTTTAAGTTGATAATAGTTTCAAACGAATATAATAATTATAATATGTTTGGATTTGCCATTACCTTGCGAGTATAGTGATATTAACTTATTAATTTTTTAATGATTTGCTAAATATATTATTATTATTTAGTACCGCATCTTACTACCCGTTCGGGTTATACGCTTTAAGTACTAATTACGCTAATGGATTAGGAATTGGGAAGGTTGAATTAAAGGAAGTGAACCCGCATTTGCGTGGAGGGAGAGTGGAAAATCATTTAGGGAAAACCACCCCCAGTTCACCCAACCGAGATTTGAACCTCGATCTCTCCGTCCTCAGCAGTCGAGCTCAACACGTTATACGACTATCGCGTTAGCCAACTACGCCACCGAGGTGGGTATTTGCTAAATAGGCCTAAGTCAAATAGCCTAGTGTATCACAAGATAAGGTGCTTACGCATCATTCCCGCTAGAATTAATACAAAGTTATTTTTTGTTCATAAGTGCAAAATTGATTTACTCACCAATTCACCTGAAGCCACATCACGGCGAATTTCTTCAATTGCACTTTTTGCATTATTCATGTCACGGCATGCCATGATAATCCTCGCTTTCCTTCGAGCCAAATTACGGACAGTTTCTTTCCCGATCCCCGAATTTGCCCCTGTGACCAAAAACACTTTTCCTTGGAGAGAACTATTACTCTTGCATTGGCCCCATTGCCTTGCTCTGTATTTTCGTAGTATGCCAATAGTTAACAACACAGGGAAAAAAACATACAATACAACAGACACCATCTTTTCAACTTTTTCACCCATCCAGCAAAAATATGTTAATTAGGCCTTGTATTTATTTATGGTCAAGAAATGTCAGTTAAATTGTGTATAAATCGTTAATACAAATTACAAAATATTCATAACATTATTTAAGAGGTTAGATCAAAGACCGTCTGCTAAAGCAAAGACTAATAATAATTGCTGCTTAATGCTTTAATTTCGAGTTTTTCTTTATATTAGTTCGCTTGTTTTTTGTTAAAATTACCTTCAAATATATATATTTTTAAAAATAATCTCATGGTTAGTAATGAAGACTTATTGATTACTTTTCGGCTATAAATATTAATTTTAGATTAGTTAAACATTAAGTTGGAGAGTCTATTTTGTATTTATACAAAAGTGTATTAATATTAACACAAAATTAAGTTTTAGGGTGGTCAAACTGATCTATATGAATTTTTTTCTCCTTCATAGTTCACACGGCTAGAATAATTATTTCGGGATTTAAAATGTTACGGACGACCTTATGGCGAAACGATATTTCAAAACTTATGTTAAAAAGAGTTTTGAAAACAAATGTGGTGAGATGTTTAAGTTTAGAGTGCACAAGAAAGAAACATCTGCCAGGGTATGGGGCCCCATTTCTTGGGAGGATGCACCATGAGAAGAGGTGGGATACAATTCAATACTCATTCTACAGTTCAAGTAGCCTTCCAAATCATAGTAAAGTCAATCTCCCTGCCCTATCCCCAACTATGGAGACTGGCACTATCATTAGTTGGGCAAAAAAGGAAGGTGATAAGCTTAATGAAGGAGACTTATTAGCAGAAATAGAAACTGACAAAGCAACTATTGGGTTTGAAACTCCCGAAGAAGGTTATCTTGCAAAGATCATTATTGGTGCTGGAACAAAAGATGTTCCCATTGGTAAGTTGGTTTGCATTATTGTTGAAAACGAGGCAGATATTGCCGCATTTAAAGATTACATAGACACGGCAGAAGCAGCTGTACCAACACCAATACCAGAAGCCCTTACCCCCACTCCATCTCCTGCCCCCACACCGGTATCTGCTGCTACTCCTACCACTCCCCCTCTTTCTCCCAGCGAAGCTCCAACAGGCAGCAGAATTTATGCCAGCCCATTAGCCAAGAAATTGGCTGCAGAGAAAGGCATTCCACTTGAGTCCATTGGAAAGGGAAGTGGCATTTATGGTTCTATCACTTCAGCTGACTTGGCAAAAGCACCTGCAACACCAGGAGGTGTACCTTCTGCTCCACCACCAACAGGGACACAAGGAGCACCATTTTCTGACATCAATGTCTCAAACATTCGTGGAATTATAGCCAAGCGTCTCTTGCAGTCCAAACAAACAATCCCCCACTACTATCTTACTATTGATGCGAGACTCGATGAAGTCATAAAGATTCGTAAAAAATTCAACCAACAGCTGGAAAAAAAAGGAGGCAAATTAAGCATCAATGATTTCATCATCAAGGCTGCCGCAATGGCTTGTTTACAAGTTCCTGAGGCAAACTCATCTTGGATGGACACATTCATTCGACAGTACAGTTCTGTTGACATCAGTGTGGCAGTATCAACAGATAACGGACTCATCACTCCAATAGTATTTAATGCAGATACCAAAGGCCTTTTATCTATCAGCAACGATGTGAAAAGTCTCGCTGTAAAAGCCCGTGAGGGAAAACTCCAACCGAACGAATTCCAAGGTGGTACATTCACAATCTCAAACCTGGGGATGTTTGGAGTCAAACACTTCAGTGCCATCATAAATCCGCCTCAGTCGTGCATCCTTGCAATAGGAGGGACGGAAGACAGACTGATACCTGATAAAGACTCTGAAGCAGGATTCAAACAAGCGACATATGTGACAGTGACTCTTAGTTGTGATCATCGTGTTGTGGACGGGGCTGTCGGAGCGCAATGGCTAGGGAAGTTTAAACAATTCATTGAAGATCCTAACTCAATGTTATTGTAACAAACCGTACAGTAGTTAATTGTGAAAATATTTTCAGCCATATTTTTGGGGCACTAGTCGTTGTTAGGTTCTAATGTGTTCATCTTGTCTTGTAAACAGTCCAGCGCATTTTGTTACTATAAAAAGTTGTAATTTGATTTGGATGATTGTGTTAAGATAACCTTTATTTAAATAATTATGTCTTATCACTGCCATGCTTTTTCTTAGCTCAGGATATTATATTGGTTCTACCTACCAGAGTTTAGGGCTATAAGGTGGCCATATTAAATGCGAGCCTACCACCTTTCAAAACATCCGTATTAAGTTATTATTTGAAGATTTTAAGTGGAGATTATCATAATTAATACGAGTGACTCTTCAAGTCCATCAAAATCAAGAATTTCTAGGCATTGATATCTCAGGTGTGTTTGGAGCTTGAAAAAAGGTTTGATTTAAGATAACATATACCTTATTTAAATAAGTAGAAGGCTATCTTCCCCTTCTCTCTTCCTCTCTCTGTTTAATTACTATGGCCGTTTGGCGGCATTTTTCATTTGTTTGTCTGTTAAATTATCATAGTTGCTGAAAATTTCACAATTTAATTACGCCGACTTCACAACATTTATTAGGATTCATACTAGAGGTGTGTGAAATCCATTTTCTATATTTGAAACGAAGCAGAATCGAACAAGCTTTCCGAAATATTTCTGAAACCTAATTGAAATTTGTAAATTCTCCTATTATTTTATGTTGAACAAAAAGATGAGCTTGTATTTATATTTATCTATATATATTTATTTGTGTATATACTTATATGTCATTAAACACCAAATGGGATTTATAGAATGTTTTATTTCTAGTTAAATTTTAAAATTATCCTCCGAACACTAGTAAACTATTTTATTCTATTGGTTATTCAACACAAAGGTTATTTAATTAACAATTAAATCTAGAATAGAACTAACAGGTGCACTAGCTTTTGCCTGAGAAGATAATGGGGAAAATCATATTCTATAAAACCACTGCAGATAACCAAGTTTCAAATAAAGTCAAATCCCAATCTTCTGACTCTATAAGGTGTACATTTTCAATTCAACTATAAGTAGGCTACAGTAATCATATAGTCTATATTTATACTTGCATAGTTGCCATCATTTTTGTTGCACACACTGTGCATGTGATTTTGTAATGATATTATTGTGAGTTTAGATCAAAACAAAGAACATTACTTATTATTTCTTTGGTCAAATATTGTATGTACATAATTTATTATGTAGCTATAAGTAACTTTTGGACAAGTGGATGTACATTCTGTTTACTCTGAAAGGTACAAATTATTATATAGACCTACAATCTTATAATATACATCAGTGGTATTCACACTTTTTGTTCATTTAGACCTAGCCCCAGATATAGGCCTAATAATTTCTCTTCAACTTTGTACTCCGAAATGGTTTGTCCATTATGCAAATCATATCTATTTTCATAGCTAGGCCTATTTATAAAATAAATAAATGATACTCCCATAGCATATGTCCTTACGTCCCGAGGTATCTTGTGGCCAACTCTAAATCTGACCTTGGTTATTCAGTATTTATCATTGTATATATGTGTGTGTGTGTGTGTGTGTATGTATATATATATATATAGAGAGAGAGAGAGGATATACTTTCCCCTCGGGGGTAGGTATGAATGAATACCACTGATCTTACACCAAAGTAAGCTTGCTACCTCTTGGGATAAACTGAATGTGCATATATAACAGTTCAGGGTGATGAAAATGTTTATATTGTCAAAACTTTGTTATTTTTGAGACTTAAATTTTTTTTAAGTGTAATAAATTTGACAAATATTCAAAGCAAAGTCAAAAATATTATCTAAGCTTCGCACACCCCTAATTGTGTGTACTTCAAATTACAGTTGTATCTTTGAACATAATTAATTAACTTGATATGCCCTATTCTTCATTTTGTATTGCATTGTCTTTATTTTGTTTATATAAAGAGCCTATCGGCTTGTACAGCATATAAACGTCCTAGAGTAGGGACTAGGCGTGGTTCACTATTAATTTTACATATATTTAGGAAAGTAAAATAAAATATTAATTATAAAATAGGGTACATTTTAAATGAGGGGTTTAGAAGCAAAACTGGCAATCTCCACTTTACCAAATTTTACAGGAGAGATAAATTTCTTGGAACTCAGTAACTAAACAAGATAATTGAACGATTTTTTATTTTTTTAATAATAAAGTGTTCTGCTCCTATATCACTTAAAAATGTATTCATATATCAGTATCTACAAAAATACTTAAGTTATGAGCTAATACAAATTGGAGATGCTTGTTTTGCACCTAACACAATGAAGACTGCCAGTTTTACACCTAACACAACGGATATTGCCGGGTTTGCAAAAGAGTTATTGGGAAATGGCTAAATAAAATAAAAATTGCAATAATCAAAATAATGCATGTTTGTTGTTTTATCTTCTTCCTAGCTTTGTATGGTGAAACGGATTTTGCATTGCTCTCCATAATCTTAAAATGAATAAATAAAATTAAAAAGTTATCTTCGGAATTCAACCAAATTTATATTGCCACGCAGGAAAATGCAATGTCTGAACACAATGCTCAACTGTTGGTTAGTAGTATTACCAAATGCCTGACGGTAGAACGAGGATAATCACCTGTATTCTCATCACTGGTTTGGTTTTGTTGTGCATGTGTAAAGTGTGAAGAACTAGGAATACTCTTCAAAGTGATAGTTCTTGATTTTTCATTATCTCCGGGTGTTGCATTGTGGATTTTGATCATCAGCTTGACCATACATTACCTTATATTGACAGATATTGCTTTATGTCGTACAATACATTAATAAATTCACAGACATGGTTAATTATGAACCGCCATTTGCTGCGTTTGGGCCTTTGATAGAACTTAGTTACCTAAAAGGCTATTTCATGTAAATTCTTATTTGATGGTGATTTTAATGTAATCTCTAGGGAGGGATCGTCATTATCTGGCTATGTCTTTGTTCTAAATTTTATTTTGTATTATAATTCTACCAAGCTTAACGTATGATTTTTTAAACAATTGTCAGACTTAGGACTTTATTTTTTACTAACAAAATTAATTTTCTGATTGTAAAATGAAATGCTGAAAACTGATGATTTCCTTGTTCACTTATGAATGGCTCACAAGTTTATTTAGCTTAGATTTAGCCGGTTCAAATATAAGAAATTCAGAAAATTTAATTTTCCAGATCTTATTTTAAAACACATAGGTTACTATTTAGAAGATTTACAAAAGGCTAATATTTTCTCTTATTTTTATACTTTTAAATGCTTTTATGGTATAATATTAGCAATATCTACCATTAATAATAGTAATAATTGTTAAATGTATTAACGAGATGTTTGGTATTACAAATACAAGGAAAGAAAATGTTTCTTTCCTTAAATTTCTAACATTAATAATATGCTAAATATAGTGGCAATACTCATGGGATGTACCCAAACATTCCTACTTTACGAATCAAATTTTTAAAGTTTAATAAGGAGAGATAGTATAATATCTAAGAATCAATCAAAATGTTATAATAAATAATTATAAAAGTTGTCAAAGAAGGTTTGCATTAAATTTTAGAAAAGCTTGGAAAATATACATGTATAATATCTAAGAATCAATCAAAATGTTATAGTAAATAATTAAAAAAGTTGTCAAAGAAGGTTTGCATTAATTTTTAGAAAAGCTTGGAAAATATACATGAAACTTGACAAATAAATTTTATATCATTTAGAGCCAGTCTTATGGCTCTTGGATAAATATTAATCTGATAAATAAATAATTATATCTGATGGTTGAGTCTAAATGCTCGTTGCCATAATGATGCGTTGTTTTGAATGAGGTTTCGCCTATCAGAATCGGTTTTTAGGTTAAAATATTGGTTCACGTGCCTAGTAAGCACAGGCCTGGGCTCTTAACTATATAAAGTTAGAACATTTAATTCACACTCTTATATAAACCGACAAGCTATATGTAGAGTTATATTTATATAAGCACAAATTATCAAAATGTGAGTACAATAAATGAAGTTTTGTAAATGGTTTATCCAACTATTGCCCACATTTTGGCAAACACCGAAATTAATACTTGTAAGGCATCTTAGCTTCTGCGCCCACGTGACACCAGCTGTTTCCTCGCACTCGTTTAGCCACCATTATTTAACAAATGTTGAGCGTTCTCAGCACTCGCCAGGTTGTAGCGCTATCAGCAGGACTTACATGCATGTGTTTACCAGTAAAAAAAAACCGTACCAACCTTGCATGTTCTAAATAAAAATGTATTTATCCTACAGATAACTATCTGGCAGATAAATTCAGTTCATAAGACATGTAAAACATTAAAGTGGCTGATAACTTTTATCTGGTAGATAACTTTAACCTCCCAATAGCAATATTTATTTGGTGGTCATAAGACTGGCCCTAAGAATGATTGTTATCTGACAATCAATAGTCAATCATTAGGCCTACCCATTTTACAATCCTTATAACTTAAGTTTCACTTATTCTTTGTGCTTTATTAAGTTTGTGTATAGTAAAAATATGTTGGTACATCATATACAGTTCTAAAGTATCACCTATTATAATAATAAATTGTTCATTTTATTGTTAAAAAAGCTCTCATACTGAATATTTAATGACCATCATTATTTATTATATAAAATTAATTTGTACATGTATATTTTCCAAGCTTTTCTAATATCTAATATAGAACTTCTTTGACAACTTTTATAATTATCATAACATATTTTTTATTGATTTTTAAATATGATGTCCTACTTTGGTTCTTGTTTTTATTTAGTTAGTAAGTTGTAAGTTATATGGATAACTTATATTGGGGACATATCTTTTAAAGTGTTTGTTGTATTTGAGAGATATTGATAGGCATACTAAACATGTACAGCTTAATTTATTAGTTTTTATCAAACACATATTGTTTGTATCACAATGGAATCTACCTATCAATCTATACAGGGTATAGAAAGCTGGGAAAGGTCAATAAATACACAAGCTAAAATATAGATCAAGAAATAAATGTTGAACACTTGATAAGTAACTATATAATTTAAGTCTTGAATATAATAAGCATTAGTTATATGTTGCCCCGTCAATGGACTAGTAGGACTAGGCTAGTCCCAAGACATTTTTAGTTTATCTATTTTGAGTTAACTTTCCACAGGAAATAAAAGCATAAAATAACACATATCTGAGTCTTAAATTTGCGTCACAATATTCAATAATATGCTCGTTATTTGTGTACCCCCCTACAGTGACAATACACTCACATCAGAAGCACTGTCACAATACTCAATGCTATTTGCGCGGCTCCCTTCCTCTCTCCCAACTAGCATCGGAAGTGCTCGAGTCTTATCGGGGAAAGGACCAGTTGAAGCCAGCCTAGTCTGTCTGTATAATAATATAAATGCAAACGCTTGGCGTTCTGTCACAAGTAAATGTAATTTGTGTTTGCTTCTTATAAGTGCTAGTGTTGTGGTTGCTAAGCATATGTAATTGTTCCCATTAATGAAAGAGATTTTGTGACGTGTTAAAATGTTCAATTGTCAATTTAGTTTGACAATGTTTGTAAGTGTTCCCTCACAGCAAAGCTTGGGGAAGGGACCTGAGACAAGTAGTAGGGTTAGTGAAGGTAGTTCAGTGGGATGTAGCAGGGCCGATCACCTTTCACAATGCTGTGCTCTCAACCGATTATTCGCAGTTTCGTTTGGAGCCCACACTTTTGAATAAAAGCAGCAAATAATAAATAAAGGTAGGCCAACTAGTCATTTCTGCTAAAACAAAAATAAAAGAATATACACGTCATTTCAAAACAGAATATTATAATTCTTCAAAATGGTTAACTGCATGCAAATCAAACAGCAGGCTGTATTGTTGGCCTTGTATGTTGTTAAAAACAAATCAAGGAGTATGGAATAATAACGGCCTTTGGGATATCGCAATTTTCCCAAAGCCAAGATGAGCCATGAAAAGACTCACTCACACCTATCCACAAAAACTAAATTAAAATTTTTTGGGAAAAACTGTATAGATTTTCAACTGAGTAGGTAAAAAAGGCTAGACATTTTAAAACATAATGCAGAGGTTGATTAAAACCGGGAACTAATGAAACGATTAATTGATGTGTGCTGTTTATTGGATAAACAAGAGCTGCCATTTACAGGTCAAGATGAACGGGAAGATTCCCTTAACCAAGGAAATGACATTGAATTAATGCAGTTACTTTCTAAATACGATAGTAAATAGGATTTTCATCTCCAGAGCAGGTGGACTTTTAAAAGAACCTCCAACATAACTCAAAATGACATAATTGAACGTGCTGGTGATGTAATTTTGGATAAGATTAAGTCAGAAATAAATGATGCATTTTTCTAGCAATAATGTTGGACGAAACTACGGACATTACAACGCTCTCTCAACTTTCAACAGTCACAGTCCCTCGATATGTGAAAGATAGTAACATTTATGAAAGATTTATTGGTTTTTCAGATGTCAGCAGTGATCGTACTGCAATTGTTTTAAGTGAGCATGTTTTTCGAATCCTCTCTTGTTTTAGTTCTGAGAAAAAACTTGTAGCAAAAGCTTATTATGGAACCGCTGCATTTTCTGGAAATTTAAATGGTGTACAAACGCTTGTGTAAAAGAGGTGCCCAGGTGCACTTTTCATCCACTGTTATACTCACAAACTTAATCTAGTTCTTTCTCAGTCTGTGAATCATATAACAGAATGCAAGATATTTTTTAAGACATTTGAGTCGCATCCCAAATTTACTCTCTCACATTAATAGAAACGAATTAATGCTCTTAAACCATCTTAGGTAAAGAAGCGGTTTCCAACAGTTGTCAGTACAAGGTGGAATTGCAATTCCAAAATTGTGAACATGATGAATGAAAATAAAACAGAACTCATACAGTTTTTTGAGAATATTGATGAAAATTCAGATAGTTGGGATACTGATGCTTTCGTGACTGATAAAAGGTATGCGTCATCATTGAGAAATATCAATTTCGCCTTTCTACTGAAGGTTTTCAGCAACTTTTTTTTCCTCTCCCTGACACATTAAAAAAAGGTCAAACCAAAACTTTTGATGTGAAATACTTCATCGATAAAGTAAAAAAGACAATTTCTCACCTCAAAAATGCTAGAAACGACTTTGAAGAAGCGTAGAGAAGATGACTCATTGAATCCTAGAAATAAATGTGTGCATCTTTATAGTGAAATTATTGACACCATGGTTGGGCAAATGGAACTGAGGTTTCAAGATCTTAATGAGCTGCTAGATTCAAAAAAATTTCAGAGTTTCTAATCTCGTTTTTTTGGCAGTTTATTTTTGTCACTTCAGTCAAGCTACAGTAGTCTTTTCAATTTTGACAGTTTTCCCAGTGAATTAGTTTACAGACTACCAAACGTTTCAGAAAAGACTGTGACTGAAATTATGAAGTTCCTGGAGGAAACAGACTTAGCAGAATAAGCGTTCCAAGAAACATAAATTATGTTGTTTGGTTATCAACAATAGCAGTGAGCACATCCATGGTTGTTTGAAACGTATTAAGACGACTTTGCGTTACACCCAGTGTGAGAACAGGCTCTCCACACTTTCCCTGTTAGTTGAAAAAGGTTTGCTAGATTAACTACAGTTATCAACAAATTCATTCAGAAAGGTGACAGAAGGATCTCTCTAATATACACATATTGGCAATATTCCACTTTTATTTTTTTACTTATTTGTTTATTTTTATTCATGTTTGTTTAATTCATATTTTTATTTATGTATTTGTTTGTTTATTCCATGTCTAAATATTGTGAATCGGTTGAAGGGAACTAAATTGCTGAACCTAAAAGTGTATTTGCTAAGCTACACATTGTACATTATATGGAGAGAAGTCCTCTTTAGCCCCATAATGAAAGGTGTCTTCGAACCTAGTTGTTTGATAAAGTCACCTTATACCACTGATGTTGCCATTTTGTGTTGTTTCTGAAACTTAAATTCAACACTTTGATATTATATATTGTGTATTTGTTTATTCTTAATATCCTAATTTGAAACATGATGATATTAAGAGACAGTCGAGCAATTCTTTCTAGGTTTTAAGATATTTCACCTGTAGCCAAGAACTTAAATGTTGTTTATTTAAATTTTAAAATCAAAACTATTAAAGCACAAAGAAATGTATTAAAAATTTGTATAAAAAGTATATTTAGGAACCTAACTATGAAACAATAACTTATTTGTTTATTATATTATGTGTATGTATTTATTCAGAAGATTTAATAAATTGTTGCATAGCTGATTTAAAATTGTTACATGATTTGACTATTTGTATAGGTCGTCTAGAAAATACTTTTGGACTCGGATGCTAATTTATTATTCATGCGTTATTGTTTGTAAAAAACTGTTTTAAAATACTTAGTGTTTAATTTGTTGAGTTGGCTCTGGACAGCCTATCTCCCTGTCTGCTTTCATACTATGGACTATTGGCCTAAATGCCTAGACATAATGCTTGATTTTAAAAGAATCTTACCCATCTCGGTGGTGTAGTTGGCTAACGCGCTAGTCATGTTGAGCTAGACTGCCAAGGACAGGGAGATCGAGGTTCAAATCTCAGTCGGGTGATCTGGAGTAGTTTTTCCTAAATGGTTTTGCACTCTCCCTCCATGCAAATGCGGGTTCACTTCATATAAATTCAATCTTCCCAATTTCTAATCCATTAGCGTAATTAGTGCTTAAGCGTATAACCCGAACAGGTAGTAAGAGACAGTGCTAAATAAAAATTAAAAAATAATCTTGAAAAGTGATGTGTTAGCAGTGCAGCCTCAAGAGCTTAGTGTGAACCATTTGGGAAAACTGGAATTAGACAGGAATTTGAAGTGGTCAGAAAAAAATGGGAATAAGCTGGGAATTTGGTAAATTACAAAAAAAATCTGGGAAAATATTGTTTTACTTAAAATATGAAATATAATAAACAGTAAATTACAATGTGATTCAAACAGTCTTTTTTTTTTGTAGCCGTGCTATAATTTTCTAAATCCTAGTAGACCATGTTAATACAAATTAAAAACACATTTGAGTCAGGAATTTTAGGAGATGATCAGGGTAAAACAGGGAAAAAGTCGGGAATTTCATTGGTCAAGTTGAGTATATACCATGAATGTGCATGAACAGGGAAAAATTAAATTGGCCGCTGCGACATAATTTGTTTACACCTTGCAACAAGGAAAAAAAAAGACTGGACAGCCGATGGTGACAAACTCAAATGTACTTAAGGCAAGCAGATTATACTGGAAATAGTTTTCTTCACTAATATAAATTTCAAGAAATTAGTGGTCAATACAAAAACTTAACTTGAATGTCAACAACTGATTAAACATCTATTTTGATTGGGTGAAAAGTGCAAAAAAAAAAGTTCACATTTAAGAGAATCCAAAAGTGTGCAGGAAAGACTCACAATAACCTTTATATGTTTAACAGCCGGCTCTGCAATACCTATTTAAGGTCTCTGAACAGAATATTTATATTATTATAAAGTATATAACAAATTTAATGGAGTAGAAATTAGGAACGAAGCATTTTAGAGGTAATCTACCCGCATTTGTGTAAAAGGGGAGTGGGAAACCATATAGGAAAAACCACCCTCAATAGACCCGATCAGGATTCAAACCCCGATCTCCCCGCATTGAGCACGCCAGTTCAACACGGGGTTGACACATTAGACCACTATGCCACTGAAGTGGGCTGGGATATATTCACCCACAAAATCTACCTAAGGTGACAGTCTAATTTTTGTTCACACCTCTCTCCCCAGATGCAGTTTCAAACTTATTTTAAGTGTGAAACAAACTTTCTAAGAAAAAGTGCTAGCATTGATGTATGGTTTACATCACACATGTAATCATGTAACTATTATTTTTAATATACTAATTTTTAAATATTAAATTCATTTTTATTTATTTCCCTTGCCCTATTATAAATGGAATTCGCAGTTGATATTTAATATTTCAATTATAAAAATATATATAATAATAATAATAATAATAATAATCAAACAGAATTTCAAGGTGTGGTAAAATTTAAAACACCCAAGTGGTTAGCTAATATTTTAATTGCATGTGATGGAAGGTTAATTAGAAATAAAAAATAATTTTATGCTGCGAGTGGTTTGGCTAAAGGTTCGACTAGCAGCGCCATCCAGTGAGCTTTGAGCCGAGCCTAGTAACATCCTTTGATGTTCATTTACATACCAACATTCACCGAGTTGCTGTGAGCATTCGGACGAAACAATTTATCCGACGTTAACGAGGCTCGGCTCGCTGGTTTGGACACTGCTCAAGATGCTGTTTGATGGAAACTTCACTGCAAAGTGGATATTTTAATACATCTCTCACAAAACCCGGAGCTTTGTACAATATGCACCATAAAGTGACAGCCTTATTAATATCGGACGACCAATTAGAAAAGATTCCTTTTTTGAAGGTTTGTTGCTGACTTATAGAAAATGCACCCTCAAATATATGAGAAATGTTTTTAATTGTATTGACTCATAATTTTCTGAATTTAGTTGTTCTTGCAGTTTCTTAATTTGTTGTTTAAGCTTGCCGTTTTCATCTTTCATAGACTCTAATCCTGCAGACAGTCCATCAACGCTATACCTACATTCCTTTGTTTTTTCGTGGCCTATTTCTTCATTTAGATATTCCTTTTGTACTCTATGTATCATTGTTTGATGATGATTGTAAAGTTGTTGTACTTCTTTGCATGAATGTCGTTCTTCGGCTCGTATTTTGCTGTCATTACAAGTAGGCCTAGTCGGATTTACAACAATGCTAAATATTGGCAAATTTAAATGAGAGATTGAATAAGGTTTAACACACATTTTATAGGAAGATTCAATAACTCACTCTGAATCCCTTATATAGTCTAATTCATCAAATGTATTGAGCAAAAGCGAGCGATATCAATGACAAATGAATCGGCCTGCTTGCAAGCATTTATCCACTTGAATGTAGTTTCATTGTTATTATGAAACCGGTGAAAATGAATTCCTATGTCCTTTTGGTGTGTATCTTGATTAGAACAACTGGCAATCGCATAACACACCATTGTTACAAACTCACATTTGATAAAACTACACTGTTATTATACAAGTAAACACACTCGGTGACTGACGAGTAGAACTCTCAGCCGAAGTTAACTTCATGTCCAATTGATGTCAGGGGGTGGGGCTTGCCACGGTGCATATGGCTCATGACTAGGGGTCTGCGAGCTTGGGTTTTTTCATTTGAGTCGAGTATTTCTAAAAGCTCCCAAGTTCGAGTATAGGCCTATTCATAATTTTTAAATGTTATATATTTAAACACATGTTCTTAAAATATAAATGACACTCATTTTTATAAATAGTAAACACTTTGGGAAAAAAAGTTAAATAATGGAAATATCGGTTTTTCAATGAGAAATAACACACAAAAAACCAATTTAAAAATAAGAATGCTACTCAAATAAAAATCTAATAAAATAAACAAATAATTAAAATGGTTTCAACACTCATGTCTATAAGGACATCAAAATTACACTAACAATTATAAAACAAAGTTAATAATTGCACGATGGCTTGGAAATGTATAACAATATAACGTAGAAACACTGTACACAGATGTAACATAAGTAATAGTGAAGGAAGCCAACCTGAAAGGATTGTTAGGTTATGGCTAGATAGGGACAAACATACTTCTCTCTTTATATTGCAGTCTTAAACTTTTACACTTTCCATGTCTTTAAAACTTCCACAGTTGCACATTAGTTTGAATTTTCGGGAATATTACTTTTTCATTAATGTATTTTCATATGAAAAATAAATGTGTCTGAAAATTTAAAACAATGTTAAACTGTGAAAGTTTGAAAAAATTGTTAGTGTAAAAGTGTAAGAAGAAATAGAGAAGTGTGTTTATTTATATCTAGGCCTAACCTAACTACCTTTCAGGTTGGCTTCCTTCACTATCACCTTACATTCTTGTTGAGTGTTTCTACACTGTCTTGATTTAAAGTTAATACAATTGACATTTTAATAAGCTAATATTTCTCCGAAATATGCTTCAGTAACATAATTTATCGTATAAGAAAATGTAAGAATCACAAACAATTATAAATTTGAAGTGTTTCGTATTTCGTTTATTATTCCTTAGTGTGATCATGCTTGATCTAGTCTTCCGTTCCATTTCCATTCCTTCATGTGGAGTTTAACATGCACATTGTACCGGCTCTTGTTAGACATTATTTTATTGAGAAATTTACTTCAATTTAATTTTTAATCCTTATAAAAGTTGATGCTCATACTTTAAAATTTAAAATAATATTTCTAGCAAACAATATAAAATTGTAAGTGCTTTTTTAGTATAAATGTGGTAAGTTTGATAAAATAAGTATTGCAATAAGTAAGAGCAACATTGATTTTAAACTAGTTAACCAACATAATTCTATACGGTAACTAAATAGTAACTAAACTAGAGCTAGTTTTGTAGTTAAACATATTAATTAATATGAGTTTTAAATATCTTAAGTTTTAAAACATTTAATTCATTATAGTTTAGAGATTACATTTTTAATTTAACATAAATTATTATTTAAAAAAAATGACCAGCAGGGTTATTATGACCACGACGCAAAACGAATTTGCGACCGTTAGCAGAGAGACGCTAGACTTTGCGTCAAAAGTTATTATGGCCGACCACTTTGCGAAAGCAAAGTCCTTGCGAGCGCAAATATTTTCCTAGTTGCGTGACGCTAAGTTGCGCAGACATTTTACTTGTCCTTTGGTTTGCGTTATGAGGTTATGTTTGCTAGTTTTTGTAATTTATTAGGTGTTTTGTGTTACATTATTTAAACTTGCCATCGCATTAGCCCAATATAATAATCCCAAAACGTTGTTGTGTGTTTTTCACATAAATCTAACTTTAAATAGGCCTATATCATAATGTAGGGATAGTACGCTTATACTGAATGCTAAAATAATATTTTCTTTGAAACATAACACTATCAAATTGCATTATTAGTCACCATCAACACACTTATCATTCTGTTGACAAGGTAATAAAAATGCAGGACTAATTTGTTCAAGAAGCCTCAACAAAACTTTAATAATGTAATCCTATTTAAACTGAATCGTACATATAGTAGTAGCTACTATCCACATTAATGTGAGTTGTAGGCATATGAAATATTGCAGCCAAGACTGGAAAAACCAAAATAGGCCCTAGCTTAATGTTTACATGTGGTATGGCTTAGGCCTAGGTTTTTTAATCATAAAAGGTTTACTAAATTTATCTGAAATCAATAATTAGTTGTTAGGCCTAGTTATACTGAAGTGAATAAATTGCAAACAACTCATTATAAAGAAATATAATATCCTTATATTCTTAATCACTTAACTAAAGTCTCAATAATTCCTTTTAATTAAAAGATGCATTTTACTTTTTTTAGCCATCCAAACCACCCTTTCGTTTACTTTTTTTGTTAACTTAGTAGGACGACTGACATTAAGTTGTCGAAAATATTCAGTGTGAAAACAATTTTTGGGAGATTTTGAACGCTTTCATCAACTTTAAATAATTAGTTTTATTTTCTAAGATCTTAACACCGCATATTTGATTCAATCTCAAACATGAGAACCTTTTCAACACTGTAAATTAATAAAATTAGCACAAAGTCGGCCTATATATGTTCAAGTGGAGTACTGTATAGATAGGAAGTTATCTTTATCTAATCTCAACTCAATCAAACAACATAAAATTTAAAACACCTTACTGTAGGCCTATATCTTTGAACGTTCAATTTTTGGCTTGACAAAATCGAGAACGGTTTTACAATAGGCCTACTAAGAAAGCCAAAATACAAAATATTAATCTACTGTGTGATAAATGTTGTTTTTGAAACAAAGTTTTATAAGGCGTATATTTGTTTTGTTGTAAATTAAAGTTATTTTAATTAAATTAGGCCTAAATATAAGGAGAAGTGTACATTATAAACTGTTGAAATTATTTTAAATTAATGGAATAAAACACACTTGTTCCAGTATCAACATGAATACATGAAGAATAAAGCATTGGGTTGTAAAGCATACATCTTACAAAAAACATTGTTTCTTTATTAGCCAACTTTTCATATTAATTTATTCATTTCCCCGTGTGACATTACTATTTTAATGCATAGTTCACATGCTTTTTTGACTACAATAAGTTATGTGTATTGAATAATGTAAGCCTAGTATTTTTTCATTTCAAATCGTAAGCAAACAAAGTTATACGAGAGATTTATTAAATTAAGCTAGGTTAAATCTTTTTTGAAAATAATGTGACTTGTAATCAGCTGTTTGGGAAAATAGAAATAAATGAATAATGTCCAGTCATGAATACCAGCATTCTTGAAATAAATGTAACTTATTTCTAGCCTCTAACTTCTTAAAAGGTAATATTCCTTGGAAAAGTGTTGCCAACTGTTGACGCAAACTGATTTTATTCTGTGCGTTGACGCTAGAAGCAAAGTCGAAGCTAGAACTAGCGGACGATACAAAGTTTGGTGGTCATAATAACCCAAACGCTATCTTTTCCTCTAAAGTGAAGCTAACTAGCGGTAGCAACTAACTTTGCGTCGAATGGTCATAATAGCCCTGCAGGTAAAAATAGTAAAAAGAATCATTGAATTATTTAGTTATCTTCGTAGCTATTTTTATTTCTATTGCTTTGTCATGGCCATACAAGTAAACAACTTCAATAAAGTATAATTCAAAATGGACGACAATATTGAATAAATTTACCGGTTGAAAGTGGTTTTAAAGCTCTATTACATTATTAATGTGAATATCGAAATTAATTTCTAACCATTTGTTAAGTAACCAAATGATTTATAAGTGAGCATGCTGATATCTCAATTAAATAGATTATGCTTACTGGTGTGTTTTAAAAATTGATTTTTAAGTATATTAAGTGGAAGCTCGAAAATTATGAGCATACAAAACTTTCAATCTCTATCTCGAGCTTAAGCGATGAGAAGAGTACTCGCAGAGCCCTACTCATGACTCCTACCGTATAGTCTAGTAACCATGGTTGTAGTTAAGTTTTTAAAATCGTTTTCAATTTGCAATTAGTTAAGGTTCTCTTATTAATACATTTGGCAAAAGATGGCCTACCTTATGAACAAGAAGTTTTGGACAAATCGTAAACTACTATTATCTTATAGTATCTATATTTTAAAGGAGGGAAATTTCCACCAGGGGAAGGGTCAGTAGAGAGTAAATTCAAAAATTATAAAAACATTCCAGCTGATACAGAGCAAAGAGTTAGATCTCACTAGTCATTTATCAGTTATTTTCTAAAATACAAGAAATATTCATTATGCAATGGGAATCTTATATTGAATAATAAAAATATAAGTACTTTGTGTTGATGTATGGGGTGCTAGTAGTGGCTGAATCTTGAAACGAAAGAAGGTGCTTGCTGAAAACTGGATCAAAACAAACTATTCCACATCCAAATTTATTTATATTAAAAATTCCCATTATTATAAAAAACAATCTTTTCATTGTTATACATTTGCTGTGTTATATTTTAAAACAAGAAATATGGTGATGAATAAGGCATATAACACAGAAATAGAAGCATTTTATTGACAATAAACTCCTAAGTACTTACATAGCAGCATAACAAGGAAACATACTGTACATAGTTTTGGGGTTTAAGTCACAATCATAATCATTACATTTATTCATTAGTAATGAGGCACTGAGAATTTTACTCATTAACTTCTTGGATAAACAAACATTAAATCAAAATACAAACATAGGTAATAGATCAATAGAATGTGGGTTTAACCTACACTTTTATATAAAATGGGATTGCATGCTGATTTAGAAAATTATAACAATTGAAATATGAATTTAAAATTATTAGTCACACCACTTTATATTTCATACATAAGCTTATTCTCATTATTGTTTATTAAAAAAATCTCAGTTGATTAAAATAAGTTACATTATTTCTAAATTGAAACATTTTTAATCAAAGTTTATTGGCTGATTGGTGAGTTAATAAAGTTATTACTAGAACTATTTTAATATATTCTGGAGATGAAAAATCATTAAAAAAAAGTACAATAGGGCTCTGATCAAACGACGGGTTATAGTCCAGTGCACCGCTGTAAAATGGAACATAGTCTCTTTTTATTATTCAAATGCATATAAAATCTTAATAATATGTTTACACTATCATAATAAAGTGTGTAATAGAGCTAGGCCTAAAAAGAGATACAAAAGTAGGCAAATGAAAACTGTTCTTTAAATCCATTGTCACATATGCAGCATAAATATGGACATTGAGGCCCGTATGCAAGGACGATGCTGAGCACGGCCAGAGGTCAGGCTAAGCACTAGCAGATCATGAGGCCTGTCGTGAAAACAGCTGTCTCGATCGTCTTTGCGCGCAGCACCATATTGTGGAAATATCCTCTGAGTACGGGCAGAGTATAGCCTGAGCCAGCCCGGGACCAGGCTCTGGCGAGACTCAAGATGTTGTGTCAAAGATCGTACTAGCACAAGGTTCATACTCTGCCTGTACTCTGGCTGTGCTCAGCATCGTCCTTGCATACGGGCCTGAATGTAAAAGAGACTGGGAAAGTGGAGGCCATGGGAATGAAGTTTGTGAGGAGCATGTTAGCTGTCAGGAGGAGAAACAAGATTAGGAATGAAGTTATCTGGAAAAGAGTGGGGGTACAGGGATTAAATGAGATAATATAGGAAGCAAGAATAAGATGGTATGGGCTTGTAATGAGGATGAAAAAAAGAGAGGATGTCAAAGAAAATGATGGAAATGAAGTATGTAGAAAAAAGACCACACAAGTGAGGCCAAGAAAGATAACAGAAAGTGTCCAAGTGAGAGGAGAAGAATGGTGGAAGGATAGAGGAAAATGGAGGCATTTAACTAAACTGATCCAGCCTCAGGCCGGAAACAGTTGTTATTTATGATTAATATGATAATGAGGGTGATGATAATGATTCATTAGATAAATGATAGTTAAAATCATTTGATAGTGCCCATTACTACTGTAAACAGACTAAATTACAAACATAAAATGGCGGCCAAAGCCATCTACTGTTTGTGGCATGCTGGAAGAGCGAGACAAGTGCTGAATACAGTAAACATGTATATAATTGAAAACCACTGTATTAACTGAACGTTGTAAAGCAGGGCCCTATTGTATATGTTCTTCAGCTACCTTCATATCAGAATTTCACCATATAAAATAATGTCTTGTTTATGTAAGAAGATAACATGCAGATCATTTATATTATCAAACAATTCAAACGCTAGGTTTCACCTTAATCGAGTTTATAACTCTTTAAGAAAAATCTTTTTAATATTCTTAGTGTAGACTTTGCTTATCCTGTTAAAATCTTAACCTGGAATAGTTCCATTATGGTGTATCATATAAGATATAATCATAGTGGAATCAATTAAGCCCAATACCATTCACAGTAAATAGAGTGTAGATAATCATCTTTGAAGAGTCTATTTGACCTTTCTCTTTTTTACTTTCCCTTCTTTGACAGATTTCTCATTTAAGGCAGCCACAAAACTTTTGATAGATACATACTAAGAAATATTACCTAATGTATTACACATATACAATGAACCATTCATAATATTATTTTTTGTTTTCTTATTCCTTTAAAGTCACTTTTGGCTTATTTAGCTTACCACCCCAAAAAAAAAAATATATATATATATATAGTTCTTATTGCCATTTAAAAAGAAATTAACATAATAAAAATATGTATTAAATGTTTGAACAAGTGACAAGAAAAAAGTACAAATCTCATAATTAAAAAAAAAAAGAGAATTTTAAAAATACATTGTTTAACCATCCTAGTAGAGTGTAAAGTAGCATTTTAATTATGTTTGCATTGTTTGCTGATACATTAAGGCAAAAATGTATCTATTAAATACATTTAGGGATGTGAAATGACAATTTAATTTTTTACAATTATTGTTTAGCAACAAAAAAAAGTTTTCAAAAAGTTTTAATTACCTTCAAAGAGAAGGTAACTATAATAGATATATTACTCGGTTTTTAAAACATCTACATAATTTAAATGAAACGACAAATGTTGTATGTTTTTTTTTCATATCCCCTATACTAGTATCTTGCACCACATTTTAAAATTATCTTATCTAAACAAAACTAGAGCCTAGTTGTACAAATATGATTTACCCTCTTTTTACTACTAGGGGGTGGGGCAAATCCACATTCTTTTTTTAAAATGTAATTTAAGATGGAACCAAAAATAATATTTTAGTAGTAATAATTACCTATGAAATATAAAATATCACCAATAATAATTTACTCACATAATTATATTAATATATATTTTAAAAATGTACAAAATGTTTTTTGGTTTTCTTTAAAACATTTTTACTACATAATATCACTTGAATCATTGACGAGAGTAAGCCACTTTAGCGTAAGCTTACTAATAACTTTTTAAATGAGATTTTAAGCATGACTTTTGCACAAAGTGTCCACAGTTCAATTAACCATTATCACCAGAGTTGGATGCATTGTCGATGTAGTAGGCGGTTACCTAGGAGGCTCGAGTTTGTTTTTCGACAGGGTGCACTAAAGGTGATTTTTCCACATTGTGGCTTTGCATTTATTCTTCATATGAATGATTGTAAAATCTTTCATATAACTTATTAAGTGTATATTAAAAGTACCTATGCTATATTGTCTATGTTTAACAAACTCCAAAGGAGGTATTTTGCTTTATTGCCATTGTTATGGGTACTAGCAATTTAAACTAAATTATCGAAACCAATAAGAAGAGAATGGAAACCAACAATTCACTTGAAGATAGACTAAAGAATATTTTGTGCAAAAATAAAATAAAAAAATAACCTCCTATTGCACCCTGGATTGATAACCAGGCCTCCAGAGCTAGGAGTGATAAACAATATGCACGCCTTGTTGTTCCCCATCACTAGGGACAAAGTATACATTGCTAGTGCATTTTATTTTTCTTCAGTTAAATTACTCATTATACTTATTTTGGCAGATTTCGAAGCAAAATATAACCATACACATGACATGCGGGTGGTCCTCTACATTGGAGCTATAGTGTTATATTGTTTCACTACTAACATGAAATATATTCATATTGTTATCTGCATTCCATTTGACTGTTAATATATTTAAATGTATCTCTAACATAATAATTATATCAGATTAAAATAACTTTTTTTACATGAAGATCTTTCAATATGATAATATATTTTAAATATAAAATGGATGGCAATAATGATTTATAAACTATAATAAGTAGTAAGCTGTGTCGGGATAGAGATTTTGTGTGAGCATATTCCAAGAGATTGTTTTTTTTGAATGTCGTTAGTAAATTTCAGTGGTTATAATAAACTATATTCTATGTTAAAACATTCACAATGGTTCATATAATAATACGACATGTATGTAAACACAACTGTACCATTTGTGACAAGTAATATATAAAGTATCATGCAAAATAACAATTATATTGAAATATATGTTCAATGTAAGTGAAATTTACTCTTACTCATAGTTATGGCTGTTTTAAGTCAGAGTTTGACAAATCATCACCATTATCCCACAAAAAATCTTTAAAAAATTTCACATGATTCATCACGAAACACCATTGTTAGAATAAAAAGTTTTGAAGTGTTATGAAAGCTTAAATTTGTTGCATCTATTTTGTGTAATTACAGAAAAATAAGTACAGTAACGATAATTAATTAATGGAACAAAATATGCACTTGGTCATAACAGCATGGACGTGTAAAGATTTGACTATGGTGTGAGTAAATATGTTAATTACCTGTAAATATCAATTCTATTTATTTTAGCGATTGAATTAAGAAGATTATGTATATATTTATAAAAATTGAGTCTAATAAAAGAGTTAATCTTTCCAAGCCTTGAATTTAATGTTTTATTTGAAGTTGTAATATTTCTACTCCCCCTTTATAGGCACCATAATTTATTCAATAAAATAAAAGATAATCATAATATATTATTTTAATTAGCATTTCTTATCAAAATATTAAAAAAACTTAGCTTAAAATATCAATGGATTAAATAGCCAAACTATTATCCTATAGTCGTTAGTGACGGTTATAGCCACATCTAAATATATTCTTTAAATTTAAAAAATGACACCTAGACATGGGAATCAAACTCGAGACCTTTGGGTTACTATGTAAATGCTCTAACCACTGAGCTATCCAGGAGTCATCCTGTGCCTGGGGTAATTCTTCACTCATATTTTAAGGCAGAGTCTGTGATGGACCTGAATAAATCGTCAGCTACAAATGAACAATCAATTAAATTAGCAAATTATCAGATAACACATCCACCTTCGACTCAGGAGAGCTTTATGCTGCCATGAGTAGTACAATGACAACTGTATGAATGCACACATCATGATTCAGGATAAAGTCCTTTCAAGTTAAAGGTGTCCATGTTTTCTGATAGTTCACTAGCTTAATTGATTGCTCATATGTAGCTGACGATTTCCTCATTTCCATCACAGACTCTGCCTTAAAATATAATTGAAGAATGACTTCAGGTAAGGGATGACTCCTAAATAGCTCAGTAGGGAAGAGCATTGGCTTACTTTGAGGTCAAAAGTCTCTGGTTCAATTGCAGTGACAAGGTGTAATTTTTCAATATAAATAATATTAAAATATTAAGTTAAAAGAGGCTGCTGGAATGAAGAGAGACTATTCTTTAACTTCTATAAAATATAAATAGTGATGGAATGAAGAGAAACTATTCTTTAACTTCTATAAAATATAAATAGACTCACAAAATAACATATTCTATCAATTGTGCAAAGTGTTATATGAACACATTTTGATGTTTTATCTAATAATCTAATCAGAATAGGGTAAAGTGTCTAGATTAGAAAATAGCTTCTCAAAATCGAAACCTTTTTAATTTCTACTTTTTAAATTAATATCCATCCTCTTATGTATGGTAAATATTTGCAAGGCTTTTTTTTAGCTATATATGACTCCTAAGCAATAATAACATCCAATTTAAGATTTCATAGCTAGTCAAAATGTAGATTTCAATGAAATGTGTAATAAAACCAAATCAAAATTGTGTTTAAAAAATAATTCACTAACAGAGCTATGAATTATTATTATTATTTAGTGTGTGTGTGTATGTGTGTGTGTGTGTGTGTGTATGTATATATATACATACACACACACACACACACACACACACACAAGGTAAACCTATTTTCGATTTATGAGGTAATTGTATTATATTTGTAAAAAAAAGTACAGTAAATGTGGAGAGAAACATTTACAAGGAACAAACACAATATGGCTTTTACAATGTAAAGAAGAACACAGTTCACACTTTACATTGCTGCCATTGGACAAAGAGGTAATGGTTGCCTCTTGAAAAAAATTGATTATTACCGCCCAATCCCCCGACCTAGGTTTCATTCTATCGGAACTCATCAGGGAGGAGTGTGAAACGCACAACACAACTTTGTAAAAGAGGATATGTAATTCTAGATGTAGCTTCTCTCCAATCAAACCTAATTATTATTATTAAGTAAACTTAATTTGTAACTTTCTAACAGGTAAGTTACAATAATGTGTGTATACTAATGATTGACTCAGATTTGGGAGTAATTTTTTAACTTATATAATTGTAATAAGAATATATTAGACATTGCCATAGGTAATTAGAGCTTTGTGCTCATTTATTACAAAATTTATCAGATCTAAAATTATCTTGCTGCATAGTATTAAAACCATGTGAAGAAAAAAAGTAATGGGTATTATTATTTCATTTATAACTAAATGTTAATCACTCACATTTATCTTGATGCAGGAACTGTTCACTGATCCTGTCAAATGTTGTCGATTCCACAGCTTAAGCTACTCATTGTCCTCAGATAAGTCTATATTACACCCAGACAAGAGTCATTTATTTAGGTGTGTTATTTTAACGTGACACGTGTCATCAGAAGAAGTTGACACTAAGCAAATTGTGTAAAGTGTCAGACATTTAAAAAATACAAGCAACATTTTCTGTTGCATGCAATGAATGAAAGGTCAGCTCTCTTGGATCAATTTATTTATGTCAATAAAGATTGTATTTACTATATGTTTTACATGCATTTAAAATCTAATGATGATTAGTTTGTATTAATATATGTAAACAGTGATTATTTCCATACTGATAAGCTACAAACAAAAAAATCAAGGCTATAATGTTGAAGTGCCATCATAAATTAAATATATTTATCCATGATCTGAAAAGAAAATTTAATTGTAATATTTAATAAGGGTTTATTTTTGATAATGTATAGTCCATGTAATAGAATGGTCAGTAGAATGCACCTCTACTAGACATATATGTATATTAAATAGTCACATTTAAGATCACATGAGGAAAATCAGTATTTATTCCAAGCAAGAAGTTTTTAATAGCAGCATTTATATGTTTGGGATGATGCTGATGCCATTAAATGACTATTTTGTGAAAATCCTCTTAAGATATTGGCAGTAGCACCTGATTAATAATAGCCGAGTATGACCTCGACCCTATTTCTAACAGCTACCCCATAAAACCTGGGTGGCTTGAGGGTGGAGAGGATCCTAGGGTCCTGGCAAGGGTATCAAGAGCTGCATGACAAAGCACTTGAAACATAACATTGTACATCAGTTTGTAGAAGCCGAGTTCCATGAGACCGTGGGTTTTCTTCCAAAGGGTGTTTGCCTGTGGTGGTCCCTCGCTGTCGCATTGGATAGTTGTCCCGTCTCGTGGGGACAATGTTGTGTCTGTCTTTGAGTCTAGCCATTCTTCAACTGGAACAGCCTCCTGTCCATGAGAGGACTTGTGATGTAAGAGCTGAAAATAGATATTTTACACAAAAACAAACCTTGAATAAAAGATAACCTTGAGTTAATATTTGGAGAGAGAAAATCATTAAATATAGAGTATTTCTAAAAATGTACTACATTTACTAAAAAAAACTAAGATATAATAAACCAAATGAATAAAATATCAAAAGAGCCTTATTATTAAGCTATGGCAGAAAAATCAATAAAAATCATCCTAATAAACAGGCAAGCTATTAGAATACAAATTCAAGGCTCATTCATATGAAAATAAATCTAATCTTAATGAACATTTTTACATATTTGTAATTTAACATTTTGCTGGCTATTTTAATGAAACGTTGCAGAAAATAAATTTCTGACGCAAAGCCACCACAACATGCATACATACAAACTGTATTTGACATACAAAATTATTATATAAATGGATATACTAGTACAAGACAATTAAAACCAGTAGCATTGAACCAGTAATGGCTTAAAATCAATGCTATCAGTGACAGCAGAACCTTATGTGTGTAAGGGGAGGAAATTAGGAAAGAGATGGCATGGCACATTAAGCCAAAGAGGGGCTCTAAATGTTTAAAGATAAGAGACTCCAATCAATTTTGAGTGGCTGTCTGTCCAGCAGTTTTTTGATTATGTAATCCCTCAAGAAGCTATTTTAAGTGGTGGTCCTCGTCTGGAATTTTATAGAAACTATTTGAAGTGGTACTTAACCAGAATTTTTTTTAGAATTTGAATGTCTCTAGAAACTATATGGAATAGCCCTCAAGAGAAAATCTTTTGAAAATTAGAAACATCTAGAAGCTATTTGGAGTGTGTGCATCCCCGACATTATTTTGATAATGTGATGCTCTTAGAAACTAATATGTTGAAAATGTTGAAAATGTTGAAAATTAAATACCTCTATAAAGTAATTGGAATTTTATGCTAAGACATTCGAGAATATTGGAAGTAGATAAATTATTTACAGAAAGGGGAGGAAGGAGAGATGGAAATGCCCCTCATTTTCTCCATTTACACCGTCACTGATTGCCATAAACCACAAATCATACAACTTAACTAAAAATATACTTCAAAACTTCTATGGAATAAAAATGTTACTAGCCCAATCTACTGTTAAGTGTCTCGTATTAAACCAATTGCTACAAAATTAACAATCATAATTTCACACTAAAGATCAATTAAGTTATTCAAAACTATGCATTTCAATGTTAACTCAGACCAATACAATAACAAAAAAACAACTTTGGACAATAAACTGACATAAGTTACTATTGGCTTACACTCCAATTTTTAAAATAAAAATTGGTGTGATTACAATCCAATCAAGTAGCTTAGCATATATACAATGTTTCATTTATTGCTTATAAATAAGGATGGTTTGTTGCTAAATTAATAGGTGCAATATTAGGCATGCAGACAAAGGCGTCAGACTTGTCTAGTCAGGTTTTCCAATGACAAGGAGTTCAAGGCTCAAACCACAGCCAAGTGTACCGAGGTCGTTCTTCAAAAATAGTTTCCCACTTTCCCACCAATTTTAATATGTGGATACACTTCCTCTTAATTCTACAAGTGTCGATCCTGATACATCAGTCATTGTTCAACACTTTTCTGCTAATAAATAAACCTGATATGTCCGGAAAATTACTTTATTAAGCTGTGTTGTGTATGTACAGTAGCCCCGTGGCTTCTTTGGTGCTGACTGACAGCTCACAGCTGACTTCTGACAGTCAACATTTAGGTATATATCTAAATTTTGATCGTCAGAAGTGACAGCTGCTAAACACACATGTTTTTGCAGTTCATATGGTTCGGCGTAGGGATATATAATTTGGTCTAGTAATTTTTCAAAGTTTTAGCTGTCAGCTGTGAGCTGTCAGTCAGCACCAAAAAAGCCATGGGGCTATTGTATTTATGATGCTTTGTGAATCTCCAGTGTTTATGATAGGCCTGATTATGGAAACCTTGTCCATCTATTATAGTCTCTTTTAACCAGTGTGTCTCAATATTACTTTTACTTGGGTGGTACCCTTTAATACATCCCCTGTATTTCACAGCATCCTTGATATGAAACATACATGTCCTGGCATTATGAGTTAGGAAACCCTTAGTAGATGATCCCAAATTTTTACAAAATAAACTTTTGGGGCTAAAAATATACTGTAGAAACTCTAGATTAATATTAGCTCTAGCAAGAAGTTTGTTGGTGCAATACTTGTGGACTTCATTATAAATGTCCCCACACTTCTGTGGCAATCTCTGGAAACCATTGTGCCATCTAGCTTTAAGAACCACTGCTCTAAATGTTACTCAACAACAGTTTGGTCTAATTATTGTTTAGATTTTAAAACAAAATTGTTTAATGATTTTAAAATGTTATTTAATTTTTTATTTAACAGTGTTTTATTACGCATTAGGGTTATATGCACTCATGTGTTAGGGATAAAGGTTGAATTTAGAGTAAGTGTATCTGCATTTTGATGGAGATAGAATAGAAAACCACCCGATTGGGATTCAAACTCTTATATCCCCTTCATCAACAGTTCAGTATTTGTGAGAGTGACACCTTACATCATTTAGCCACCCAATTGGGTTAAACTTAACTTAGGTGTTGGTATTATTGTACTGTGAAATTATTCAAATGTAAACTGCTAACTATTAGTATTAATATTTTCTAATGAGTAATATTATCAACAAATATACAAATGTGTACAGTAAATTTTCTTATTCTGTTCCTATACCGGAATTAGAGTAAAAAGTATTTAAAATCAGCTTGGATTAAATATATTATCTTCTGAAGCCAATGTTATACTAAGATTATTATATGAACACTATTTAATTCCAAATGGATCAAAGCGCAAACACATAACAAACAGGGGTTGAAAATATAATTTTTAATCTTTGTTAAAAATTGAGAAATTAATATTAAAATGAAATCTTCAGCAAATTTTCTAAAAGGAAATAATCTGTTAGACTTGATCACTTTATGAATGGAGCTACACATTAGGATCAAAGCTATTTTTTTTAAATCTAATAAAATATTATTTTCCAACCCCTGCCGGTAGATAAGTTAAATATAAACACACCACATGACAAAATGTACAAATGCCATGCGACAGACAACTAAAAGTCTTACCTATTCACTCAGTACGGGCAGTAGGGACCAAAAATTAGAAGAAAAAAATATGTTAAAATGGAGCATTAAACTGTACTATTTATAAAAAATATTTAATCAAATTGATGGTTTTAAAATTTTATTCAACATAAGTGCTGTTCTACTAATGTAGAGCTTTGAACCCCTGGTTTTGGGGTTTGGCCAGTGTAATTAAATGTTATTCATTATGAAAACTCAGGAAAAACATATTATGAATTTTATATACAGGTAGCCCTCATATAAGATGGTACTTTTCTATGATGGTTTCATTAAAACACAATCTACCATATGCGGTCAAAACTAGTTTAAGAAACAACTTTGTTGGAACGGTTAAAGTGAATAAACAAAAGATTCTCAAAGTGTATTTCGTTCATCCACCTATATCTGCACAGCACTTAACATTTCATTTTCGTGCAAGAGTGCACTACAATTGATGTTACCAAAAAAACATAGCATAGAAAGTATTGTGTTTTTTTTACTCAGATTAGTTTCTTTATTGATTCACTTGCTATTTGCTTTGTTTTAACTAATTATTTTATTGATATGAAATAAGGTTTAAATATATTATGATGGTGACATAGAGCCTGTTGTAAGAAAAACAATATCGAAAATATAAATTTTCTATGAGCAGTGACGAAAGAATTACTAATTTAGTGCTTTCTTTTTTTAATCAAGTTGAAACTAAGCAAGGTTGTAGGGTATGTTGTTCAAATAAGATTTGATGAACTTTTTATTTGAATTAAGTTTTATCATTAATCCAAAAAAATGTGCACTATTCATTTTAAAAGTTCTTAGTCTCACTTAACATTATTTTTCAATACATGAAATTTCTATCGCATATAACATCTGTGTTATATAAGAGCTACCTGTACTTGAAGCTCCAAGAACCTTATGATAATTTATTTTATGCACTGAAATATTTTATTCTAATAGATTGTAGTATTTAATAGGTATTTTACATTGAAATAAGCAGGATAGAAACTTTAAAAAAATTCCAATAGTAAATTCAATAAATAAAATTTAAAATACAATTGATAACTAATTTTATTTAGTTTAAAAAATGAAACTATAGCCAAATCTTGATTGTTTGGCTACTCAATAATAACATACCAGGAATTATACTATGAAACCATTTCAAATCAATTTGTTCAAAATTAAATGTTTATTTTTTGATGCTTTGAAAAATAGTTCAAATAATATTTATTCAAGTAATAAAGAAATATATTGTAATGCTCAAGAAATTATTATTATTATTATTATTATTAGCACCGCGTCTTACTACCCGTTCGGGTTATACGCACTTACGCTAATGTGTAATGGTAGGCTGATTATGAGATGAAATGGAGGACTTACAGTTTAATGTGGAATCCGAACCACGGTGGAGGCCTGGAATTCCCCATATTCACAAGTTGTGATTAATACACGTCTTGTCAGAGGTGAAGGAAGATACTTTTAAAAATATTCAAAATTTACAAAAATCAATTTTCAGTAATTTATTATTGATTTTTTTTTAGAAAAATTAACAAATACATCTAATTATTTATCATTGGAAAAAACTTAAAAAGAGACTCATTTTGAACCAAATCAGTAAAGCCATTTATTTTTCTAATTTAAAATTTTTAAATAATGTAATCAATAATCTAACCTTTAATAATTATAGCCCCAAAAAAACAAGTAGCATTTTAATTGTCATGTAAAATCTCCTCATATATACAATCTAAATGAACTTGTTCAGAGCCATTTTCTAAATATTTCTTACTTTCAAAAATTATTCCTCAGTCAACCACCTTTGAATGAATTGTTACCTTAAAAACAAGCATAATGTTATTTGAGAGTTCAATCCCTCCCTAGATATCAATTTTAAACAAAATTGTTAAAGCCATTTTAAAAATATTCAAATTTTGCTTTAAATTAGTCAACAGTAAACCCTTAAACAAATTTTACCCTGAAAACCAGTATACAGTTTTATGTGTCACATGTCAAACACTCCAAAGATACCTAGAGAATGATACATATCAAAGTAACGCACAAACTTTAGTTAGTAATGTGTAATATTGCTATAAGAGAATTAGGTGCTACAGAGAAATATGTAATTCTATTAATATTCCTTTAGCCATGAGACTCATTAATGTACAACCCAAAATAATGAAGATTTGGCTGTAGCTAGACAATAATAGCAAATAAAGCTTTTAATCTTGTTTATTAATTATAATATAGATGTTTACTATCAAATTCCACTTGTTTGCAGAACCTCCAACAAGATAAAACAACCTAGTATTTTTTTACAGAATTTGGAAAGGATTGCAATATCTTGAGCTCTCTTTGCCATGCTACATTTTACATCCATTACTGTTTCCAGCCTGGGGCCTGGTTCAGTTTTTTATTCAAGTGATATATTTTCCACTACCGGCCTACTAGGCCTGTCGTAGCTTCATATGCCTTATAATTTGATTTAAGTCAAGGACAAGAACAACATCCAGTCCTCAGTCGTTAAAGGGTAAACCCACATTTCAACAATGATAAATTTTTAGTCTATGCCAGGAATCAAACCCGGGACTCTTATCTCAGTAGACAAACATGCTACAACTGAACTAATGTGCCGGGTGAATTGATTGGTACTAGTTTTAAAAAAGTGTAGTTTATTTATTTATTATGGTAAATTGTTACAAATCCTCCATAACAAATTAACTATAGTGATTAACAAAAGTGTCTTGTCTGGTTAGAGGCACTACAGTCTGCTCGGAGTTTATTTTACAAGGATTCTAATATAAGGAAAATGTGTTTTGGAATTAGTTAGTGAAAGATGGTATACCTTGATTTTCATAGAAAGCCAACTTTCGACCACCAATATTTATGGAAAGCCACTAGCATTTGGCATTCTAGAAATATGTCTTATTTGATTTATTAATAATTATATAGTTTATTTAAAATAATATCAAAAGTTTCAAATAATACTTCCTTATGTATTACTCTATACATTATGCTTATACAACTAGATAAGTGGACTAGGAACACAAATACAATTGTAATTTTTTTTTGGCAACATTCATTTGTTTACGGCTTTCAAATAACCGGTTTCCTATGAAAATCAGACTTTAGCTCTGTCTGCAAAGATCACTTCTTCCTTTTTTTAAATTTTAAAGTAGATTAAATAATGAATAGTCAAGCTTGTATACTAGAACTATTTTATCAATATAGCATTCAATATATTTGGTAGTTTATTTTCAGGCACTAAACATAATCAGCTTATTGGTGCATAGGAGTTTCTAATTAGATTAGAATTCAGATCACTCAGAGTTCACCTGACATAATATCTTCCCTTATGTGTTCCCAGACAATGATTTCAACAAATCCTAGAAATAGTCGCGGTATTAGCTCGGCAATTATAAAACTTTCAGCCAAAACATAGCCAAAAATACTTGGTTGTATAAAATTAACCCCGCCATAATTTTAAAATGAACAAAAAAAATGTTTTTCAAGGAATAATATTAATAATGTGCAAACAAATAAAATAGATAAAGTACATGGCTGTAGCAACAATATTATGTACTCTTTAATAGCTCGCCTACAGTCAAACCCACTTGTCGGATACAGACTCTTGTTGTCTGTCTACAATAGCACACCCAAGTATAGTCACATATCAGAATTGTCAAGACACACTTTTGTCAGAAGATGAGCATTGCCCATCTCTTAACTTTACATTTAGATTTATGTTGGCTTGAATTTAGCTTTTAGCCTATCAAAAACCAATATAGGTGTACCACGGTATTTAAAACAAACATTTAGTTAAAGATAACAGCTAATGAAAATTCATTGTAAAATATTTTGAATTTTAAACTAATTAGTAATTATATAATATGATGTTAAGTCTCTAGTTAAAGTTTTCCTTTACACTTTAGTTAAAAACTTTAAATCAGATTGGCACCCTTAAATAGACTTAATAGAAGTGACAAGTTATTTGGAAAGACATTGCAAATTGAACTTGGCACTATTTTATATCTCACTCCTTTTCGAGGCTGAATAATTTAAGGATTTTTGTAGTGTAGAGCTTGGCACATTTTTTACATACATGTTTATGTTGGATTATATTTAAATATTACTTGTAAGCTTTAATATTACTTTTAGGATGTAATCATATTGGTTGTAATTAAGTCTTCTGACATTTCATTGCAGACATATGTTGTTTAATCAGAAAACAAATACAACAATTTTTTGCAAGTGTGCTTAATAGTGCATGTCTGACAAGAGGGTGTGACCGATTCCAGACTAGCCATTATTGAGAACCTTCCACCCATACTCTTTTATTCTTTAAACTTTAAAGCTGAGTACACACTATTGAACCAAATGCCGTCGTGAATTCTGTCTTGGAGCAACCACCCACGCTATGCAAAACGACGTTTCAAAGATTCCTTTTGATGTACAAGCTCAAAACCAACTGAGTGGATTGAAGCATGTCGCGAACATTGAAATAAATTGCTTTCATAACGATGTTCATGGTCTAATCCATACAGGGGTACATGTTACGGGTCTGCCAATGTTCAAAGTTAGTGTTGGTGTTTGGTTTAAAAGTATGTACTCGGCTTTAAACATTTTCCATCTATTATAAATATTTAAAGTTCAATGTTTGTAACAGATACTTACAGCTCTATGCTCTGGATGGTGGAACTAGTGCAGGTGGTGTCCACCTTGATGTGGCAATGTTTGTGACATTTCAGCTGACAATCTCGGCACTCATAGCCTTGCTTGCCAAGTCTCCGCGCCACCGGCTTGGTGCACACATGGCACGGTGTGCCACTACAAACACAATTGTTTTATATTTGCTAGTAAACATATTATGGACTAGAAAGGCAAGATATTTTATTTGTTAGTAATGGTTATAGCTACATCTAAATATCATATTCTTTAAATTTAAAAATAACTGGATATGAAAATCAAACCGGCTACCTTCGGCTTATTACGACAATTCTCTAACCACTTAACTATCAAAGAGTCGTCCCATGTCTAGGGTCATTCTCCACTCATATTTTAAGTCATATTTTAGGTCAGAATCTGTGATGGAACATTCAGAAATCATCAGCTACAAATGATAACTTAGTTGAGATCGTGAGCTATTAGATAACGCAACCACCTTCGATTCGAGAGGGCTTTATACTGCCAAAAGTAGAATGACAATTATATTAATTCTAATATCATGATGGATTAAATAGTCAAGCTATTATATTTGTTAATTAGTAATAGTATCTATATTTGTTAGATAGTAATTAAGTAGTTTTATGGTTACATACACACTGATATGTCTTCATCAATATCTGTGGCACAATAATCATACAGACTAGCTTCAGAAACGGAGCGTTATCATCAAAGACATGGACACTCATCCCTGAAAACTAAAGGCTGTCTGCTGTCGCTCTTTTCCAGGTATATACAGGCCATGATTGCTAGGCTTACCACTGCTAGGCTTCCCACCACTACAAAATTAAACTATATCCATATCCTCACTGTGTACTTTGTAAAGAAGCTGATCCTTTAATGGATAAAGATCCTATAGTCCAATGTAACACTCTACATGCATACCTAATCAAGCTGTTGCTTAAGAGGTAGGCAAGAAACTGTGGCTCAAAAAACAACTCCGTATCTAATACATCCTCACTAACTTCCTCCACACTGCCCTATCCTTACATACTCCCTATGCTTCAACAAAATCCATACACAGAGTCATACATGCTCTTTTATTCTTTAAACTCTTTAACAATTCTCTTTGGCACACATTTGTCTACAATATTTAACAATGTCTTTATTGGCCTACCCCTCCCTTTCGGTCCACGCTTTTTCATCATACCTATCATAATCCTTTTCAAATCGCACTCCTTCGCACCCATTCATTAATGAATCAAGGGCAATAACTAAGCCAATTGCTATCAAGATGCAAGAAGGCAAATGGAAGAACTCTAGAATGATGGCCATGAGCAACCAACCAATATAAGATGTAAACAAATTTGAAAAATAGCCAACAACTCTAAAAGTATAATAGAATTAAATGTATATAAAATAAATTACCTTTACAAGTTATTAAAAAGAATACATAAATGTGCGTTTAACCCGAACGAGTAGTAAGACGCAGTGCTGATAATGATAATGATGAATGATTGATTGGATGGACGATTGATTGATTGATTGATGATTGATCTGATGGGTGATTGATTTGATTTGATGTTTTGATGGATGATTTGATGGAATATTTGATGGAATATTTGAGGGGTGATTGGATGGATGATATGATGATTGAATGATAATGATAGTAATAATAATAATAATAATAATAATAATAATAATAATAATAATAATAATAATAATAATAATAATAATGCATTGATAAAATAATTATAGAGATACACATTAAAACAAATTACAATTTTTTTAATTTATAAGTCAAATATCTGTTGATTAGTGTTTGTTAACAAATCATCACTAAGCGAAATTAGTTTCATTTCATCCTTTAATACTAGTCTATTTCATACACAACATATATTAATTTGTTTTGATTATGGAACTCAAGTCTCAAAAGTAACACCTCCTACAGAACCTCTGCTACAAACCACTATAAATTGTTTTTGTAGGGTGAAGTCGAAACTTTCCTAATCAAAGCTCCCATAGTATTCCCATGCCAAAATGTGTCATAGTGATTCGCTGGGCAGTAATATAAGAGTCCTGACATCATTAGTGGGTGGTCTAAATCCACTCACAAAAGTATTTGTTCTGTATGAGTTGTTTTAGTTGTGTGCAGTTAGTGTATTAAAATGAGTTATATAACTAAAATACTCAATCTCTCATGTTTAAATAATTCATATTGTGATAACATATATACTCCTTAACTCGAAAGCATTTCTATTAGTATCTAGTGGGAAGGAAGGAAGAGATAGGAGGCGGGAGGGAGGGCAGGGGTAATACCTCAGGTCTCTAATGCACCATTGATATTCTGACAATCAATGAATGTGTGTGGGGATTCTTATAATTCAAAGGTATTCAGTTTGTTAATGGACCAACAATGACCTACAATAAACTGGAACGTACTATATTAAACAACCACTTGAGTTAAACTGTCCATGATATTAAATTTTGATTATAAGTTGGGGATGTATTTTAATTATCTCAAACAAAATAGTTCAAGTTTTTTATAAGTTTGAGCTAGGTGTTATCTTATTAGTTTATAAAAATATATATTCAAAAATAAATCAATTTAAATGACTAAAACAATAAACACATATATTTATTGTTAAATAGTTGATACTTACCCAGACAAGTGTTTCGCAATGAATGTGTGGTCATTGAAAATATGAAGTTTCGTTCCTTTCTTTCTCCACTTGCTCTTCTGGGCCATTGAAAGTGGAACAAGATAGTGCCTAAACAAACAATTTATAAATAATGCTATGAATAAACACAAAAATATTACAAATGTGTGTAATAGATAGAAGTATGCTACTATATAGGGGTGTGTGAAGCTTCAAAAACTTTTGACATATCTTCAGAAAAAAATTCAAGCTTTGATAATTATTATAGAGCTTTGTCAGTAAAACTATTGACAGCAAAAATAACCAAAAAAAAAAGGTTCATTTTTGTCATTTTTTAATGTTATGTTAATGATGTATATTTTCCCATCCCTTTTATTATTTAAATATAATCGTTTCAACATAAATTATATTCAGATATTGTATACTCATATTCTATTCATTTTAAGGAAAGTCCAAAATCGTATATTTGCATTTGTTTGGATTTAGTTCTTACTTCCGTATTAAGCACCTGCTCAGGAAGCAAGTGTAGGGACCACCCCTTTTGTTATTTCTGCGTCTTAGTAGTTTCTTGTTTGTTTATGAATATAAATAGCATCAGTTTTTGAGGTCAACAAATGCAAGGTAAGGAAGTACATGGACAAGGTATGCTGGTTTTTTGGCTTAGCTTGGTATCTTTGTGTTCAGAAACTTGACAAATTAAGATGTGTTTTTGATCATCCTAAAATGTGATATTTAATTTATATAGAATAGCTTTGCTCTAAAAATTTCAAGTTGACAGATGTATAGTATTTGTTCATTAATATTTCTTGGCAAAGTAAGACATGATTTTGATCATCCTAAAATTGCGCTATGAATATTAAGTTGGCGAAAGTGTATTATAAGTTTATAAATATTTCTTGATAATGCAAGGATCTTCCTAAGTTATGGTATTTAATTTATACAAAATAAACAGTTGCACTTTGAATATTTGTACTGAAGAGACATATTTGTTGTCACCTACAAGATGTGGAACTTTAAATCTTGAATAAATCAATATTATCACAGAACAATAATTTGCTTCAAACAACTCACCCTTTAATAATAACAATAATGCCCTATTGTGACAGACTATGGTCCTATCTTATAATCTGAGTCAGAGTGTAACCCAACAAGGTAAGCTTGTTACCTTTCAGTGTACATTGCAAAATATACATTACAAATTAATGTTCACATCCCAAAAACTTGTAGTATCTGAATTAATGTTGTAAGAGTAATGTAATTTATCAACTCAAGATGAAATCTGTTACACAATTTTGCAATAAAATACTTTGTAGAGTAGCCCCATGACTTCTTTGGTGCTGACTGACAGCTCACAGCTGACTTCTGACAGTCAACATTTTGGTATAATACCTAAATTTTGACTGTCAGAAGTGACAGCTGCTAAATACATGATTTTGCAGATCATATGGTTTGGCGTAGGGATACATAATTGGGTCTAGTAACTTTTCGAAGCTTTTAGCTGTCAGCTGTGAACTGTCAGTCAGCACCAAAGAAGCTGTGGGGCTACTGTACATGATATTTAGGCTCTAGGGTTATATAAATGTGCAGAATACATTTTTTCAACACTATTTTTTTAAATAGTCTAACTTTGGTTTGGCATTGATAATATTTCATTTAATTCAACTTTGCTTCAAATCAAAAAAGTGGACTTCACACACCCCTACTACTATTTAAAATTACTGTTATGTTGATGGTAAGTAAACAAGTTTAATAGACACAATACATAAAAAGTAATATGTAACTTTTGGCTATTTGAATACACACAGAAGGTCCTCCATTAACAATAACATTAGTACACTTTGTTTTGGCTAATGCTTCACAATTCCTATAAAACCTGGTGGTTCCAATTTAGCACTAACATTTCGACTAACCAATTTTATCCAATCGGAGCCCTTTAAAGGTGGACTAAGATGCCTCAGCTAATCAACAAAAGTTATTTCATTTGGGTCTCAAATTACTTTGTTCACATTGATGAGGTATCCTTTCTAGGAAGTAAAAATGATGGTAATATTATCCGTATATTTACATTAATGTGGTAAGAGTGAGGAGGATATAATTTAGAGGAAGTGTATATGTATTTTGTATGGGAGGAAAGTGAAGAACCCAATAGGGAAACAACACCTTAGTTCTCTTGGTTGGGATTCAAACCCTAAGCTCTCTGCCACCGTCAAACCAAACAAGACTGACACTTGTCTGCATACCTACCAGTAAGAGTAGCCCTTGAATTGATTATGTGGAAGGAAACAACTAGACTTAACACAAAAAGGGAGATTATTGGAGAGAAAAAATGAGGAAGGGATAACAATATGAATCCTTTAAATAATATTTATTGGTATAAAATTAATGTTTAAATGTAGTCCACTCTTTTTTTATAGGTATAAAAAACCAACTTTTGATCATTTTGGAATGGATTTATGCCTTTGATATATAGTTATGATTTTCAATTAAATTATTATTAAATTTAATAATTAGTTTTCATGAAACAGACAAACAGTTAAGCAAGAACCTTCCGCATTTTAAAAACTGTACATACAAACAAACTTTACACGAATGAAGAAAATTGTATTGACTGAAATTTGTTAAAATAATATTTTTAAAAAGCATTACTACTAAAAAAATAATGCTAATCATTTCAATTATTATTTTTTACATCCATTAATGTTTTCAGCCTATGTTCTGGTTCAGTTATTTATTCAAGCCATATATTTTCCACTATCAGCTTGCTAGGCCTGTCGTAGCTTCATAAGCCATTTAAAAATGTATCGTTTTCATTATTTTTTATTCTTTTCACAATGCCAAAGGTCACTTGGTCTCAAAAAATTTCAGTCAATTTACATTTAATATAAATTTATATTTCTTGTTGTGACTACGGGTAAAACACAGAATCGGGAAATAAATGGTGTATGAACAATACTAGTGCGCCAACAGCAAGTCTCAATGTAGTGCATATATACATGTATAGAGCACAGATAATATTCAGCTTGTACAACTATCTACAAGGTATTTTGGTTGTGATAATAAGATAATGTGTTTCTTGATTTTATACCACATTGATGCTTTCAGAAAACTGCATTAGTTGTGCAATTTACAAACTAAAATAAACCATTTTCTTGATTAAACCGTGCTAGAAATAAATAGATAAAATACAATTGATTTAAAAGTCCTACTTTTAACAAATCTTCATATTCACAAACAAAATGTTTGCTAAAAACTAAATGTATGAGTGATAATTAGTACCCTATCTAGGTAACTCCTGAGCCAAAGACAAAGCCACGATAGAAATTAACATTTAGACATTAGCTTTTGCCAGTGGGTAGTGGTGGTTGATTTCTCAGAAGATGATAAGAGACTAATTGTTGAAAGTAATGTTAGGGTTCTTAAGACTATTGCTGGATGGTATTTGCTGTTCAAGAAGGGATAAGTATTTATTTAGTTGTTACAAATGAAAATTAAGTGTATTGGATGGAAGGAAAAAATAAGAGTTTATCTAAGGTTGAGTTTATGGAACACCTCAACAAATGTTAAAGAGACACTTTATTAGTTGGTACTGGTTTTAATATATTTACTGAAAACAAAGCATTTTTAAATCAACTTGAAAAAGTTTGTTACATTTTGCAAAAATCTTATTTACATTTTTTTTAAGTACTGATTTCTTACTACTCATTCAGGTTATAGGTTTGTGTACTAATTATACTAATGGTTTAAGGGATTACGAAGGTTATATTTAGAGAAAGTATAACCAAATTTGCATTGAGGGAGAGTGGAAAATCACCATTAGTACACCCGACCAAGATTCTAACCTTGATCTCCTCATCATCGGCAGTCTGAAAGAGTAGCACATTAAACCATGTGGCTATCAAAGCGGGTCAGAATTAATTAACTAGGTGAGTATATCCTGTGAATTTAATAATAAAAGTGCTCTCAATTGTCCCTTACTATATTAAAACACACATGTGTTTTAGTTTTCTTGTAACCATTATGAATCAAGAGAAAAAAGGAACATTGAAGTGAAGTGAATTGTCCCTGCAGCCTCTCTCTACCTTCACCATCTCAACTTCACCAACAACAGATATGGCATGATGATGTAACTTTGATTCAACCTCTTATAACTCTCTTATTTGTGTTACCAAAACCTAAACTTCTCAACAGATTGGATTAAATACATTTTAAGGTAGTCTTATAAAGAGGAAATAGTCTATCTGATTGTATAAAAGTTTGTCGCGCTGAAGGTTTTTTATGGATGTGTGTGGTTGTGGATGGGCTGAAATTGTGCATTTAGAATGTGTGGTGAATAATGTGCACATGTGTAGTCTATCACCACCCAATATGTTCTGTGTGATACTGGTTTTTTTTTAGCGATGGCAGTTATTACTATTACCTATAAATAAATACGTTTTTCTACTGTGTTTCCTCAAACCAATATAGTCTCTATTGCATCCTGGATTACAAAAAAAAACAACTAAAGATCCAAACTTACTTTTCTGTAATATTTATTTCTAGACCGTGTAATTAAGAAAAGTGGTCCTTTCAGTCTGCAGCTTGCACACAATTTACCTCTTCCTTAAGTGAATGACTTCTCCTTACTAAACATAACTAGCATGTAACAACTGCTACACAAAATAAGAATGAAATCCAGTCAATGCTTGTTATCAGTAATGCCAACATTGGTTATTGAGTGTACTGGTGTATTAAGTGTTAAAATAAATTACATTTTGGAAAGATGTTATAAATTGTATTTCCAATTTTTGATAGCATTATCATTTTGGTAGTTTTTTTTTTATTTACTTCTATTCCGACTAAAAAATAGGTAACATTGGTTTGATTTAGGTCAATTTTTACATTGGAATGATATAAGTTATCAAAATTTAAAAGCTCTTGTGGGCTAAGGAGTTGCTTTGCAAGTATTAGGTCTAATAGTAATGTTTCCAGAAAATATTGTTAAGTTCAATATTATGAATAAGTGGAAAATGGTGTGTAGAAAGGTTTATTATTCACCAATTTAATCATAGTAGTATAAAAGAAGAAAGAACAGTAAAGAGTGAGATAATGAATATAAATAGATTTTATAATGAAAAGAGGAAGAAAGCTTATGTAGAGGAATTGAATAGTAAGAGACATTTTTTTAAAAGAAGCAATTATTTCATCTTTTGACAGGTTGCGATGCATATTTCTAACCCTTTAGTGAAGAGTTTTGATAGAAGAACATCTAGGTTGAGGCTGTCATTACCTGTTTATTCGGTGGCAGCAACATAAAGTGTGAACTGGGTTCCTATTTCTAGTGTAAAATACAAATTGTTCCTTTCACACCTTTATTTATTTTATGAGCGAAAGGACCTACCTCTTACCCCAAAAAGTGATTTAATATTATTCCTTTTAACACTTTGTTTTTGTTATAATTTTCAGTGAATTAAAGCAAAGCATTTTTTGAATAATAAATATGCCTCTAATGACTCTATCAATATTTCATTTTAAATATAATATTATTTCAAACACTCTATATGAATTATTTTGATCATTTATTTTTTGATACACTCTCAATGGCATTACATATAGAAGTTAACACTAATCAGTGTAATTAGTTGTCAGATCAGCAAGGGATTACATTTGTTTGTACAATTTTATCTCTGGGTAAGGTGGGATATAGGAATTGCTAGTTAAGGACAGTGTTTTTGCAGTTTATATATATATATATATTTTTTCGGTAAAATAAATAAAATATTTCTGTAGTATAAGCATTGAGTTTAATTTTCTACACATTGTAATCTCATCAGTTCTATAATATCTGTAAAAGATGTTCCAAAATTTGATAAGAACTATTTCTCATCAAATGCTTATATGCCCATGAGATATATTCAATAACTGTTGAGATTATTACTTTGTTTGAAAAAATTAAATTCTTTAAATTTCTACTGGAGCAATATTATATTTATTTTACTAAAAAAATGTTTTCTATTAAAACTGCAAAAACACTGACCTTTCCTCGCGTCCTCTTCCCACCCACTTTAAGGCTCAGAATTTACTTTTATCAAATGTCTACTATATATATATATATATATATATATATTTTTTTTTAAAGTAAAGGGTGTAATACAATTTTTTACTTTTTCGTGAGCATGTTGTATATGAAAAGTATTGTGATAGTGAAAATAGATTTTGAAATTTTTACTAAAATATTATTTTTTACTTGTTTTTGTAATGCTGTCCACGTGTGTGTCATTTAGGTATTTATATGTACATACAAACTGAAGAAATCTACCTTAAAATCCACAAAAATATATATTTGAGAAATTGTATGTAATATATTATGCACCATTGATTCAATTGATTAATCAAATGAGTATAGAAATAACAAATAATAATTATAGGTGTGTTATATTTGAAAAATAGTTGCATTGAGTCTAATAAAAAATAACTATTTTCACCAGTTTTGATTTTCCTAATCGATTATATATAATTTAGCATCGCGTCTTATTACCCGTTCGGGTTATAAGCTTTAAGTACTAATTACTCTAATGGATTAGGAATTGGGAAGATTGAATTAGAGGAAGTGAACCCGTATTTGCGTGGATGGAGTGTGGAAAACCATTTAGGGAAAACCACTCCCAGTTCACCCGACCGAGATTCGAACCTTGATCTCCCCGTCCTCAGCAGCCGGGCTCAACATGACAAGTGCGCTAGCCAACTACGCCACCGAGGCGGGTGACAAAAGTTAATAAAAAAATGAATAGTAATTTTCCAATGCTTAGGTCAAAGAAATAGACCAGCATAAACAGTATTTTTAACAAATACCTCCATTTACTAGTAGTATTTTTAGACATCATTGTTGGAAACTAAATTGTTTAAGCGCATAGATATTAATTGAGTGGATAATCAAACCTACCAATAAACTGTAAACCTTAAACAAGGTATAGAAATAAAAAATAAAATGCTGTTCAAAAAAAGTAAAGAAATATTCAAATGTAATTATTACTATGCCTACTGATGGCCCAAACATTGTTGAATTTCATTCTGTGGATGTAAATTTTACGTCACCTAACAGAAGGATACAGATTCTTTCCTTTATTTTCTCTTCTTAAGATACAACCATAAAATGGACAATGTAGCTTGTCTTTTATCTTCCATCCTTGTGAGCAGACTGTATAACTGCGAAGTGCAGTAAAAAGTCAAATGAAGGAGAAATTGTTAGTAAAATTTAGCGATGAAAAAAATGTGGTCATACTATTTGTTACTACAAGTATAAAAATAAACACATAATAATTATTAACGATTTAATAGTAGTGTAATATAATTTTGATTAATAAGTAGACTCTAAAATGAATACTTTAGTTAACAATATATAAATGAATAGCAATTACTAGTGCCCTGATACTTGCCAATATTTATTTAGTTCCAGTCAAATTTGATAAAAGTATAGCAAGGGCCAATAATAATTATTTTTTGAGTGAATTATTCCAAAAAATAACACCCCTATTTTTCTTTGTCACACCAATAGTTTGTTCAATTTTGACCTGGTAGGTGAAGAGTTCAATCCCGATAATAAAAATAATTTTGAGTCTATACTTCCGTTAGGTAAAGGTCAAATGCATTTAATGACACTAAATCACCTCATTATTCCCACTTATACTGTTATTAAATTTTTTTGACAAAATGTTATGATACAGAGTATTTTTAAAATGCTTAGTGCATATTCTGACTAACATTTTCTTAGGAATAGAGCACTACACTAAATTATGGTTTAAACTAGGAGAGATATCCAGCACACTTACCTTGTTGATACTGGAGTATTATTATTATTATTATTATTATTATTATTATTACCACCGCGTCTTACTACCCGTTCGGGTTATACGCACTTACGCTAATGTGTAATGGTAGGGTGATTGTGAGATGAAATGGAGGACCTACAGTTTAACGTGGAATCCGAACCACGGTGGAGGCCTGGCATTCCTCACATTCACAAGATGTCTTGTCAGAGGTGAAGGAAGGGTTTGGTAATCAGATAAATCTGTGCCGGGACCGAGGATTGAACCCCGGTCGCCAGCATAGAAGTCTGACACCTTACCCCTAGATACTGGAGTATAAATTGTTTTATAGAACACTAAAAAACCACACATACACATTTAAGGTAAATGTGCTGGCTATCCCTCCTATTTTAAACCATAACTATCTTATCAGAAAGCCCCTGTTCTCTAGAAATTGTATGATCCACAAAAACTATTTGTGTGAAGAAACTCACTTTTTGACACCGTTCTCCACAGTTTCCAAAACAAGAGTTGATGCCTCGTTGACATAAGTCCTTGTGGAGGCTCCACTGACACCTGATGCTTCACTAAGACTCGACCGAGTCGAGTTCCCATCAATACCTCGCATTCCTGGCACTGATAGGTAACCTGCCCATCATCATCACATATATGTAGTGAGCAATACAACTTAGAACAATAATTATTTAATCAAGTCAAACTAAATTTTTTATCAGCCCCTTGATAAGCATAACAAATTTGCACGCACATAGAATCCCATGAGTTTAGTGGACTTCAAAACACTCAAACAAAATTTCTATTTCAAGTTCCTGATATAAATTTGAATGTGAATAGCTTTCTAACGCTCAAACAGGACAGGCCATAACATACCACTACTATATAACTATTGACCACACTTAAAAGAATTATTTTGATTTATATGGTAATTTTTATATATGGTTTTTTTTAATACATGTGCAATTATTTTTTGCTACAGTAAAATGTTTTATTTTAATCTATAAAACTATATTAGAGTTAGTATTAATATTTATAATATAAATAGTCATAGTTAGTATTAATAGTCTAATAAATTGCTTTGTTAAAATAAATAAATTAATATTATGAATCAAGTCTGATCACGGTTAACAATGGTAGCAAAATATTAAATACAATGAACTCTTGATTAACCAGGTGCTGAAAAGCCAGTTGGCAGAATAACCAGGATTATAATTTTTTGAGGCCATTACTATCACAGGAACAACATAGCTTATCAAATCTTGAATTCAATGTTTTCTCAAATTCTTGAATTTTGGATATCCTGGATCAGAAGGATATATTTTTAGTTGTAAATAAATTCATGTTATAGAAATTGAGCACAGCTCTAAGCGATGAATAAATAAATCTAAAAATATAACAGACTTCTCTTCCCTTCATTACTCAAGAAAATATAGAATTCACTGTTTAATGTTGGCTCCAAAGTTAAGTGTGCCTGACTCTCTAGGGAGATGAGGGTTGGTTTTCTTATTCTGATTGGTATCTTTTATCTAAATTTGAGCACACAGAAACAAGTTTCAGTTTAACAATAAATATTTTACTACCGGTACCCTTGAACATCCTATAATCTATATGCTATAATTTCCTAAACCAATTTTTAAAGACTTAATTTTTATATAGTGAACTGATTTTGGCCTCAAGTATTAAAACTACGTACTATTTAATATACACTCATTTTATATCAAATTGTATGACTGTGTTTTGAGTATTTATCATGAAAGTTTAATCTGTTAAACCAAATTTTGTAGTTATTTTACAAAAAGTTTTTCTTGAAACAAAATTCATAAGTGTTAGCAAAGGTTAATGTCGAGTACACAAAATTAACGTCTGAGACGAACATAGAATCTACAAATACACTTAGTGGGCTAATTAACACGAAAAGAAAGTTAGCGTGAGCACAAAACGACGCGGTCGGTTTGGTGACGGAAAAAGAACTGTGTAACGGAAAGTTATGTGATTGGCTAACTCGTGATGCTTGCGCTACTGCAGCGCCTCTCGTGATTGGTGCAGTGGTTGGATCGTGCATCTTAGTCAGTGTCTCCAACACTTCCCCTCGAGACAACAACTGAAGACTCATCAGGTGCCTTTATCAGTCCCAGGAGATCAACACAGTGCCCATGCTTTGATTTCGTCAAAGCCTTGGTTAATACATCAGCTGGCATCTCTTCCGATGCCACGTGTCCCAGCACCAGTTGACCCGACTCAACAATCTCTCGTACAAAATGGTGACGAATGTCAATGTGTTTGGTACGTGCATGAAAGACAGGATTGGTTGCCAGCCTCTGCGCCCCAACATTGTCATTGAGCAGTTGAAGTGGTCCAAATTCCTCCTTTCCAAGCTCTAGCAGGAAACGCTGGAGGTGCACGGCTTCCTTGGCTGCTTCACTCAGGGCCATGTATTCGGCCTCTGTGGTAGATAGCGCAACAGTCTGTTGCTTCCTTGAATCCCAAGCAATCGCACCTCTATTCATGACGAAAACATATCCTGTAAAGGAACGCCGGTCATCAAGTGATCCTCCCCAGTCAGCATCTACGTAGCCTGTCAATGAGCCTTTCCCACGCTTGTATGAGATTCCCTGGTCAGCAGTGCCCTTGAGGTACCGAAGCACCCTCTTTGCTGCGCTCCAATGAGTACCGTTGAAACAGTCGTTAAATTGACTTAACACACTAGCTGCATGAGATATGTCCGGGCGTGTGGCCACTGACAAATATAACAAGCAACCAACTAGTTCTCGGTATGGGGGTCTCTCACCATCTGAAGTTGACCATACCTCACCCTTCGCCAGCTTCGTCCCGACGTCTAGTGGGGTTGAAACAGGCTTGCAATCCGACATACCAAAGCGTTGAAGGATGTCTTTTATGTACGTCTTTTGACTTACAAATATCCCACCACAGTTTCTGGAGAAATCCATCCCCAAACAGCGCTTCAGATCACCCAGATCCTTCATCTCAAACATCTTTCCAAGTCTGTCCCCGAAACGGGTAGTTTCTTCAGGGTCACGACATATTATCAAGATGTCGTCGACGTAGATGATGATGATCATGATCTCTTCGTTCCAATGCCTTATATACACACACGGGTCCCCATTGGTGGGTTTCGCGCCCATGGTGCGCAACTCTTTATCTAGACGCTTGTTCCAGGCACGACCAGCTTGTTTTAGGCCGTACAGAGCCTTCTTTACATGGCAGACCCTGTTACCTGTTGCTAACTTGTCTAGTGTGGCTCTCGCCCTGCTGACTGTCTGATCCTTGCGTCCTTTACTTCTCACTATGTGCTCTAGGACTTCTTCAAAACGATCTGGTACCTCCATGAATACCTCCTCATCCAGTTTCCCGTTTAAATAAGCTGTTTCCACATCATACTGGCGTATGTGCATATTGTTCTGGGCTGCAAATGCAACAACCAACCGTATTGAATCTAGTCGTGCAACTGGCGCATACGTCTCGTGAAAATCCCTGCCGTACTGTTGAGCATATCCCTTCGCCACTATCCTGGCTTTGCGCTTCTCCAGAACGCCGTTTGCCCCGTACTTATTTCGTAGCACAAAGCGACTGCCGATCACCCTTGACGCTTTTGACCTGTCCACTAGATCCCATGTGTCCTTTGCAAGAATTGACTCCACTTCATTTGCCATGGCCAACATCCATTCGGTTGAATCCGTACTTGTCATTGCTCGAACAACTGGAACTTCAGTCATAAAAACAAAGTCATCCTTGACGACATGATTCGCCATTGCATAGACTCTGGGGGGTCTTCCGGGACGTCCGGTCCGCAGTACCCTCGGCCTTCCTGGACCTCTTCTTACAGCGTTCAATGGTTGTTCTGGGGGAAAACCCTGGAAACCCTCAGCGTCTTCGTACTCGTCGTAACGTTCCTCTGGTAATGGCTCTTCGGTTGGATGATGCGATTCTTGACTATTAGAGAGGTTGATCATGACATGTTGATCTTCACTCTCCGTGGCGTTAAGATCAACTGAAGAACTTGACAAATTTGGGGACTTGTCCTGCGGGAGGAAGTCCTCCCAATTCTTCGATGACTGGATCGTAGTCCTGTCCATGAAAATCACATCTCTGGATACCTCGATCTTCCTCTGCTCTGGTAGCCATACCCTGTACGCCTTTGACTCTGAGCTATAACCTACGAAGATGCCTTTCTTTGATCTTACTTCCAGCTTCCCCTTGCCTGGCGTTCTGTCCATGACGAAGACTTCGCTCCCAAAGATCCTAAAGCTGGACACGTCCGGTGGCTTCCCAAACCAAACCTCATACGGGGTTCTTCCCTTTAGTTTACTTGTTGGTGACCTATTGCGTATGAAGTTTGCGGTGTTGACGGCCTCCGCCCAAAAAGTCGGTGGCAGTCCGGACTGGATTAAAAGGCAACGTGCCATCTCCATCAGTGTCCTGTTTCTCCTCTCAGCAACTCCATTTTGCTGTGGGTTGTAAGGTGCAGTCAAACGCCTCAAGATGCCGTGTTTTTGGAGCAGTTGGTCAAACTGTTTGTTGACATATTCGCGTCCGTTATCCGACTGTAGGCACTTAATCGACTTTCCCTGTTGGGTGCTAACAAGTGCCCTGAAACTATCAAACTCATCCATCACTTGGTTCTTTTGTTCGATGAATCTCACCTCACACCATCCTGAAGAGTCGTCTATGAACGTAGCGAAGTAGAGCTTCTTTCCGTGTGAAGCGACTCGCATTGGACCACAAATGTCGGAGTGTATGAGCTCACCCAGTACCGACACTCTCTCTGAAACCCTTGGAAATGGAGCACGACACATCTTCCCCTGGAGACAAACACTACATTGAAAATCTTTGTTAATGTCCTCGATGTTGATTCCTCGAATCGATCCCATCTTGATAGCCTCACGTAGTGACTTAACATTAAGATGTCCCATGCGAGAATGCCAATCCTCAATGGAATTCCTTTTTGGAGTAATAGCGGCGTCATCCGGGCCTGAGATCTTCCTGCATTCTTGGTCGTTCAACTCTGGGAAATAATATAGCCCGTTTTCCCGTTTCGCGATAAGCAGCACATTGTCATCCTGATCGATGATCTCGGCCTTTGCCTCACTAAAAATCACTTTGTGACCTCTGTCGGTAACTTTACCGACCGAAATGAGGTTAGCGCGTAGGCCTGGTACATACAATGTGTCTTTGAATTCGATCACCTTTTGATTACCGCTCACGCTCGTCCCAAATGACACGGTACCGATTCCTTCAATGTCCGTGCAGGTTCCGTTAGCGAGATTTAACTTTCCGTGATCGAAGTTCCGACTGATCTGTGCGAACGACTCGATACTCCCACACATGTGAGACGTGCATCCACTGTCGAAACACCAGCTAACGCGACCCGCATTGTTTGCAATTTTAAGTGCACCTTTATTGGATGTGTCCGTCGCGGTTAGGCACACGCTTTCGACGATTTTCGCGGATTGTTCGTTCGACTTCCTTGTCTTCTGACAGTTTTTCGCCCGGTGTCCGATTGCATTGCACTTAAAACACTTCATTTTAGAGTCCTTTTTCGCACCATAGTCTTTGTTCAATTTCTCCCATCTGGGCTTTTCTCGTCTATTACTTCCGACCGACTTTCCCGCGTACATCGCGTTTTGCGTTGAGTTCCGGCTCGTTTCCTTACGCGCGTCGAATTCCTCCGTAACTTTGATTCGAAGCATCTCCAGAGGCGGTAATGCGTCACGTGACGACATGGCGCAACGAAAGTTTTCGTAGCTCTCCGGTAGGCTGCGCAAAAACATGACTGCCAATAGCTCTTGATTAATATCAACTTCAAGTTCTGCCAACCTATCCACCATGTCGAAAAAACACCGAGTGTGTTCATGCATGTCGCCGCCATCTTGTAGTTTCAAGGACATCAAGTTATTCAACAACGCAGCCTTCCGTGCCGGCCCTTTGGACTGGTATATTCCCTCTAATTTTTCCCAGATTGCTCGTGAAGTTTCGCAGCCCTTAGTCTGTTTTATTTCTGACGGGTTCATGGCGAGCACTATGTCAGATTGTGCCTTCAGGTCGGCTTCTCTCCACCGTCGTTCGGCTTCAATCGTCGCTGGCTCGGCTGCAGCCGCTTCCGGCTTCACGATTGTCCCGCTCACATAGCCCCATGCATCATTCTTTATGAGAACTGCACGCATCTGTAGCTTCCATGTTTCATAATTCTCTTTATTTAAAACTTCGAACTTTACGCCGGTTGCGTTCATTTTCGCAGCGTACTAACGAGTTTTTCTAGACTAAATATGGCGCAGTGTCCGTTAGAGTCACGTGCTTCGCGATCTTCGATTAGTCACACGATAATTATCGCGACGAGTACTGGGCCCATAACCTGTTAGCAAAGGTTAATGTCGAGTACACAAAATTAACGTCTGAGACGAACATAGAATCTACAAATACACTTAGTGGGCTAATTAACACGAAAAGAAAGTTAGCGTGAGCACACAACGACGCGGTCGGTTTGGTGACTGAAAAAGAACTGTGTAACGGAAAGTTATGTGATTGGCTAACTCGTGATGCTTGCGCTACTGCAGCGCCTCTCGTGATTGGTGCAGTGGTTGGATCGTGCATCTTAGTCAGTGTCTCCAACAATAAGAATAGCTGTGGATTTCATTGTTAAGGTGCTTGACCATTATGAACATTTCACAAATAAAGTTTCTATTTGTTTCTAAACAAACTTTACACACTTAAAATAAATTTAATCTAACTTTTGTCCACACCTCTTTCCCATTTAATTAATTTAACGCTGTTCATGACCTTCCATCATTTATGTTACTCCACCATAGGAATTTTAAAAATGTTTTTAATGTATCATCATTCTTGTTTGTCACTTGTGAGTTTGACTTATTTTTAAGAATAACTTTTGTATCACTATAAAAATAAATACTTTTAAGTGTTTAGTTTATGACAAACACCTTGCATATTTTATAACACAATTTTATTTTATTTAAACTGATTCAACCCCATACCTTCCTCATGTCACATTAGCTTATTACCTTTCTCAACTATCCTTATAAGCATTTGATAGTTGATAAATCCACTATTATTATCACAACTGCAGCATTTGTTCTATTTACATTTAATTTTAATTAATAGAAAAGGGGTGTGTGAAGTCCATTTTTTCAATTCAAAGCAAAGTTGAATTGAATAAAAAGAAATATTCTCAAAGCCAAATAGAAGTGTGAATATAAATAAAAAAAAAAAGTTTAATGTTTGGTTTGGTAATAATAATGTACAAAATGCTATATTTAAAAGATAATATATTTTGTCTTAAAATTAATCAAGTTACTAATAGGATATTAAATTTAATTATTTTAGTGTTTTTTTAAAGTGAATACGAATTTTTGATGGAAGTAAGAGCCACAAATTAAAATAATAAACATAAATGTGTGTTTTGAATTTAAATGCTTTTTTGGCCGTGCTTATAGTTGTTGAATCCAGATTCATTTTCGAATAAAAGTTGAAGCAAACAAATATATATTAGGTTGAGTCCGAGTTTTCGAAGCTTCGCACACCCCTAATGAGATTTATACAAAATTACTTTAAATATTTTGGTTTAAAAAAAACTAAAATAATGTATGCAGTGTGAAAAGACAGTACACTTACCAAATTAAAAGTGAGTGTGCGATGCCGAAGATAGAATTTTCATGTCGGGAAACAGTAAGACAAATGTTAGAACATAGCAAACAACATGAGCATGCAACACACAGATCAAAATAATTATGGGGAATCGTGCACCAAAACTTCTTTGAAAAAACTAAACTTTTTCTCAACATAGCTAATTCTAATTCTGTTTTTATTTCAAAGGGTATTTTTATGTTAAGTATAAAAATACTTTTATTTTATATATTTATTCCCATTTAAAGCTGTTTAAACTAATTAAATTAGATGTATCAAACTAACCAAACCAATTAAATGCAAGTGTTTGAATTTTTATGTTGACTTAGTACTGTGATATAGATGAATATGTAAATATTTCAATACAATAACCTGAATACTTTCTAGGCTACTAAATATTTACAATACTGAAGAGTACATCAACAAAAACAATAACTTGCAAAGTGAACCAGACACAATGAATATCGATGCCTTAGTTGGTAATTTTAGAGAAAGTTAGAAAGGAGAAGAGGAAGAAGAAGAGGAAAATGGCATTGTGTTGGAAGAATAAAAGTGTAGCATGAAGACTAACTTATCAAAATGCTGTCAAAAGTTTAAGGGAACTGCAGCAATATGCCCTACAATGGAATGATTCTGATATGCTTTGTGTGATTTCTCAGGATAAAGTGTTTGTGGAAAGTCAGGCAGCCAAGAGAGTAAACTGTGTGTAGAAATCCCTGCTTGACTACTGTAAAAAATAAAGACAAAGTGAGTAATGTTTTTTGGTTCAGTGTAATGTTACCATATATTCATTTATAATGTGAATAATGAGTACTGTGTAATAATGAGTAAGGTATTTTATTTTATGATTTTCATCCCAATTACGAGCATGTATCTGGTTTAATTATTATAGTACACCTTCATTAAACAGAAACTTGGCTTCAGCGGAAAAATATTTTACACCCTTGTGATTCCAATTAAGGCAGATTTCACTGTATTATCTTTTGAGTTATCCTTAATATATTTTTTGAATTAAAAAAGCATACAATACAATTTTTCTAAATTATTTATATTTATGTTAAAAAGCTCTTATTTTTTAAAATTATTGTATTTTAATAATTGTTCATATTATAGGCATATATGATAACTACACAATGGGCCAGGGATAAGGAAGGACCCGATTTACATGCAATCTATCCGCATTTGGGTGGAAGGAGAGTGGAAAACCATTTAGTAAAAAACATTCTCAGTAGAACAGACTGGGATTAGAACCCTGATTTCATCATCAGCAGACCAGTCGTAATAGGGAGTGATGCCTTATCCCATTTTGCTACTGAAGCAGGTTAAATCTCTATATTAATATCTTTCAAAACCATTATTAAAAAAAACACGAGCCGGGCCAAGATAATATATATGCCCTCTCCTCCCAAACATTTTTTGTTTACAGTTTCAAGTTGTCAATCAATCTCACTAGATTTGTGAATCGCCTCTGTGCTAGTGAAAATGGCGCTTTGAGCTCAATCTTGCCTGTGAACATGGGTTATTCTGCCCTCACTCATGATAAATATGGTAATTTTGAAGATAGAATTCTATAAAAGTGGTTCAAGTACATATTTTATCGTGCAGAAGTATTTGAACTCCAGAACAAAATAGATCTTTTCTCCAAGACATTTCAAACACTTGTGATCAAGTTATGAAATGTGCAGATATATTTCAACAGTTTAGAAAGGGAAAGGGTTCTAGGACTGAGACAATTTATCATCTTTACTAATTTGTAGGGGTGTACCGATGCAGATACCGATGAATCGTTATCGGGCGATTATTATGCCAACTCATCTTTTTATTTTTTAAGTAAAATTTAAAGAAAATTTTTCTAGGTAGGAGTTAAGTGTAAAAACATATATAGACAGCATCTGTACTATGGGTCATGAAAAGCTTAAATAACCAGATAAAGAACTATGTTCATATCGTTGATAAAACTAACAATCTAGTTCCAACTTTCGCCGGTCATGTAAAGATTAATCAAAAATTAAGATTATCAAAGCTTTATCTGATGATTTTTAAATAAAACCTTTTTGTATTAGTTACATTAACATATTTCCCAATAGTTATTAATAAACAATCGATAATCGGGATTAATTGATGTAAATAATCTCAGCATGAACAATAATTTTAAATAATCGGTAATCAGTATCAGTAATCAGTTTTAATGAATCGATACACCTCGACTAATTTTGAACTCAATTCGGTCCATGACCAATTTATAATGTGCACGATTCTCCTTAAAGCACTAAAATTAGAATATATACAAGCAATAGCATATAAATATATATTTAAATTTCATTTGAAAAATTGTGAAGAGTGATCTAATTATATATTTTATATCAAGTTGTGTTTATTGTTAGGATGCACACAAATTATGAGTAGTTATGAATGAAACAATTTGAGTGTTGCTAAATAAAATCGTACTTTTATCAATTTTATTATGATATTTGTTAAATTTTCAAGATAATAAATAGGTAGCTTGAAATTAAATCAAACAGACAGTAAATAAGAGACTTTGATCTTATTTTGAAAAATGCATTTAAAAACTGAATGCATTAAAAAAAACTATATACAAAAACATAGACATATAATTTTTAAATGCAAATATTTCAGCAAAAACTACTACTTTATTAAAGTCAAGCAACTGTGACATAACTCAATTTTCACTGAGATCACAATTATATGTTGCGAACATGAACAATTAAAAACTTTTGAAATTGTCTTTTACTCAACAAGAGCTAAAGCTATTCTGACCAAAGGGGTGGAAGTGTTTTGGGAGTTTCAAGGCCCTTACCCCCACCTCCGAAAGTATTATTAATATATATTTTTAATAGGCATCCAACGCCCGAGCTATTAACTTTTCATAGCACCTACAACACCAATTATGTTTTGTTTTTTTAATTCTAAATTACTCCAAGAGGAATTTTAAGTTAAGCAACTTATTGATAGTTCATGTTGTGGGAATTCACCACGAGCCATCACAAGTAAAACAGAGCCCCCACCCAAAAAAAAACATCTGGGCTTAGCTTTGGTATCAACCATTCCTTGGCCCTGAGTGGTAAACAGCGTAATTTTTGAGATAAATCACAGCATAATGCAATAGCTATAATGTGAGATTGCTAATAAAACCAAACATTTAGGGTAGTGGAGTGATATTTGAAAGTTTGAACGCCACCATTGTACCTGTTGAATGAGCTGACGGATCTCGAGCCCTGTCAGCAGAGATTGATCTGTTGATTGAAGAGTCAGCATTCAGAGTATCCTCCTTGTCTCCTGGATCCATGGACTTGGAACGGGCCTTGGAACGGCCCAGTCGCTTCTTAATTGTTCCGAAGATGTCACGTTTTTTCCTTCTGCTCCTACTCCTATCTGAAATTAAAAATAAATCAGGTCATAATAGTAGTTTCTAAGTGATTAAATAATTAGTAAAATAACAGTTCAAATATACAATGCTCAAAATTATTTCTATCATTTCAATAATTCAAAAAATCAATTACAATTAAAATATACCCTAAATGTTTATGTTTAAATGTAGTCAACAATCATTTTATGTTATCAGCTCTATTTTTTGTGGTATTATAATAATGTTGCAAGACACAATAGTATGAAACATACCATAGCAAGAGTGTATAAGGACGCATGGAAATAGTTCCAACATATAAACTTGCTGAGTGTACTCAGTGGTCAGATTTGAATTTTTCTTTTATGTATTTAGCAATGTTATGTGTGTCTTAATACCCTTATGGACTATTATCTGCATTTAACTAAATTATTATTGTCTTCAGTCCACAGACTAATTTCTAGTTACCATTAGTTATTAAATATAAATATTTGGCAGAAATCAAAATGTTGGCCCTAAAGCAGTGTTTTTCAATCGGTGTGCTAAGGGAGTTTACGGGAAGGTTGGGAAAAAAATGAGTAGGGAAAAAAATGAGTAGTAAAAAAAATGTTGAGGTAAATTTTAAAAGTATTGAATAGTTTTAATAAAAGCCAATAGAAATGGAAACGGTAATAGTTTAATAAAAGAGGAGTTGTTTTAGTAAAGTTCCAAAAACTTCTTTCTCATTTCTTCCTGATCCCAAAATAATCTCCACTGTACTTTCACCATCCCACCTTTTACCCCTGTAAAGCCATCAGTGTCAGTGTTCAGTTAGCTGTTGTTCGGATCAGGTATGTTATTTTATTCCAGGTGAATTTTTGTCAGTCTTCAGTTAGATGATGTTCAAATCAGGTATGTTATTTCATTCTACGTAAGTTTTTGTCAGTGTTCAGTTAGCTGTTGTTCGGATCAGTTATGTTATTTTATTCCGTGTGAGTTTTCCACAAATGCATTATTTATTTATTTTCAGTTATTTAATTATTTCTGAATTTGATCAATTTTTATTTTCTAGGGCTTATTAGAGACAGATTTTTAATTAAAAAACAAAAGTTAGATTGATGATTATGAATTAAGTGTGGTTGACACTAGTTCTGGTTGTATGATGCTCAGTACAGTTAGTGTTAATTCCAAAAACTTTGTGCACCAGTATAATGAAAATAATTTGTCCTTAAGATTAATTTCATCTAAAGAAGAGCAGCCAAATCTTTAGTGTGCTGTTTGTGGTGAAAAACTGACAAATCAAGCAATGGTTCCAATTAAGTTGAAAAGACACCTTTATACAAAGCACACACATTAATGCGAGAAACCAATTAGATATTTTAAAAGGCTTATTGCTGATAAAACACATCAGGCTGAGTCACAACTATTCCCGACAAAGTTCAAGAAACAAGCTACGCCCTTTTCGAAGTTGTGACTAAAAAGATGAACTCGCATACTAATGCTGAGCCAGTAATTTTGCCAGCATGCTCTAAAATTGTAAATATTATGTTTGGGAAGTAATGATCCTTATGTCAGATGGCATTACCAATGTTTTGGCGGGTACCAGACATTATGATAGCTAAACTTACAGAAGCAGATTTTTTCGTCATCTAGTTAGATGAATCAAATGACATCACTGGAAAAGCTTAACACTTAACAGTTATCAGATTGGTTTGTAATGAAAATAACATCTTTACCTCCCAAACCATTTCCAAAAACAACAAAAGGCCAAAATACATTTTTTATGTTGTTGGCAGCTATTTCTCTTATCACGATTTATCATGGAAATCAAGCATCAGTATCATTGTGGATGGTGCCAACTCTAAGTTGAGCCACCTGAAAGGATTTGTCGTACTAGCTAAGCAAAATAACAGTAGAATTGTTCTTACAAACTATTTTTGCACAACTAAGCCCTCAATTCAAAATTAGTAATACCTGAGTTACAAAAAGTACTCAATGAGATGATCAAAATGGTTAACTAGATAAAAAGTAGGCCAATAAAATCAAGGTGGTTTTCAGCAGTGTTCTTCCATGGAAGTTGTTTACACAGTGCTCCTATGCACACGGAAGCGAGTTAGTTATTCCGAGGGTGGGTGCTTTCAAGGTTCCATAAACTGATTAAAGAGCTCAAAAGTGTTTCACTTCAAGAGAGTTTGAGCTGGCAACCTGCTTAGTGATGAGAGCTAGTGCAAAAAAGTTGCTTTCCTATTTGACATTTCCTAAACCTTGAAGATTCTTAACAAGAGTATGCAGGGAAACTCACACTCCAGGAAACCAGCATCAAAAATGTTAACAAAGTTGAACTGTATGAACTGACAAAGAGTTGCATCAGACTGAACTAAAATCTTGTTGATTTAAGTCTAAAAAGTGTGTCCCCCTGCTGAGTAAAAACAATGAAAAGTATTTTCTGTCATGTGATATAACTTCCTTGGACTGGTTGAGAGATCTATTTGTGTTAAGTTGCATTCAAATCAGCCGTATTAACTATATTAGGTGAGTAGGATTTCACAAACTTTAAGGAAGGAGCTAATAATAATGTTTATATAAACAAGTTAAAATAAAAATTGAAGCTCAAAAAGTAACAATAAGCATTACTATACACATATAAAAATTGTACAAAATCGTTATTTTTTTGGTGGATAAATTGGTATAGTGTGTCAATACATTGCTTTCTCACCGTCTAAGGTCCCATTTGGAGCAGTATTATCTGTCCCATCCAGTTGCCCCAATTGTTCACGAGTGCCTTGCTGAAAATACAATATCTCATAATAATAGACATCTAACTTCTCTGTAGAGAGCTTACCTAACAATTCCACAGTGGGAAGTCAAATTTAAATGTGTTTTTTCTCAATACTAAAATTATTTACAGATTTTTCCTGTTACTGTGAAAATTGTTATGCATTTCATACTGCCTGCTGCAGTGAGGAGTTTCAAAAGCATAAAACCTAGGCTTGGAAATAAAACAGTAATGAACAGTATTTTTAAAGGGCCCTCATTACTTGTTTTACCTAGTGGATCCAGTGTAAATTATCAACTATATCTTTCTCTTAATGTGAAAACTGTGTGGACAAGAAAAAGGATTTTCTTAAAGAGTTAAATGTATACCTTTTGTGTTTATACTCGGGAACTAAATTTGAAATTTGTAAAAATTATGGTGTGAAAAAATCAACAAGAACCATAGATAAAATTACACTTTTGCAATGATATCCAATCCTTTTTTTATGTGAGCTAAATGTGAATTTTTATTTTACATTCCAAAAATTTAAACAAAGACTATTTCATATTAAACAGGGTTGCCACAGTTTAACTAATATATAATTTCCTGTATTATCTAGGTTTTCAAGACAGAATTTCCTTCTTCACAGACACTTTAGAAAGGAAGAAAGCGAATTAAAATTTCCATTATTATAAAATTGATTAATGTGAAGTCATACCATTGGTATAAAATTGATTATTGTGAAGTCATAACATTGGTATTTAGAACACGATGATTAACCTTAATCGATAACGTTGAGGTGGTGGAGGTGCGAGGGAGGGCACAAGCAATACATTTATTCAAATTAATGTGCTTATTTCTTGAGTTTGATTTCCTTTCTTTTCTTTACAAGGCCTACTATTTAAGCTTACAATTTATTGTTCCAAATTCACAAACATTTCAGTGTTTTTTTTTGTTTTTTACCTTTGTTTTCTCGGTTTTATCCAGACACAAAAAAATACTCTGCATTTGCTCAGCTCTCCTAGTTTTACAGGTGCATAGAAACTCTGTTAAATAAACGTGATTTTCTTTTTACAAAATAATATTAATAAGAGTTTTGATGTCACCTGCTGGACAATGCTATAGTGATATAATTTCATCTTTGAATATTTATACCATATTGAATTAAATAACACTGTAGTGCTACTTTGCTCAATAATATCAATATACCTAATGATTTTTCACTCATCTAACACATAATACACTAATAAGTTTTTCTTTTGCTACAACATAAAAGTAGTTAATGTTACTTTACCAAGTATGGTATTTATAATATTGTGTGTATAAAAGAAAGTGTAGGAACAAATAAAAGTAAAAACACAATAGGGATTTTATAATGGAAAAAGGAACACAGTCCACACTTTACATTGCTGCCACTGTACAAAGAGGTAATAGTTGCACCTTGAAGAAAATTTCTCAATGTCTTACCCTAAGAAACATTATGTTGAAACTCTTCAAGATGGAATGTGAAACGTGAAAAGTTAACTTCATAATATAGGAAGAAAAAAGAAGCTAAAGAATGACAGGTCATAAAATAGCAACAAGAAAAATGAACAATTGACATACAGGACAAACACAAGAAATGAACGAATTATATGTGTAAATATAATACATAGCTCTTTAAGAAAAACCTATTTTCTTGATTCTATCCCTCTTTGCCTTGTTTCATAATATATAATAATATATTGTATGTAAAAAAGTGAAAAGAGGCTTTGCTTAGTTAGTTAGTTATAAAACTCAGCAATGTTTGTTTATGTTAATGTTCATGTTCATTTGTGAATGAAATCATTTGAACAAATTTGAAAAATTAACTCTTGTGAAAATATTTCCCTTTTGAGCTAAACTAGAGCAGCACATATACAAACTTTATTCTGTTTCATGTTCATCTTTATTATTGTTTGTATTTATGAGATAAAAAAAAAGTCAAGGCACTATAAATATCTTACAAAATTACAAATATACAGCTGTGATGCAGTAAAAATACACATTCAAATAAAAATCAAGTGTCACAAATAATTAGAAGCTAGGAATAAATATGCATGCTAATAATACCTGATAAAATGCTGCCTGGATGAACCAAATGAAATAATATTTATGTAGCTTCTGTTGAAATGAAATATACTCGTCATTATACAGTTGTGCCACAAATATAATTCCTACAAACTAAACGCTTGGAGGGCCTTCTTAACTTAACCGTGTACCAAATGTCTCACTTGTTTTTAACACATATCTTCAGGAGCAAATCAAATAGAAACACTATCTAAGAATGAAGTGGGTTTGAATATTGCAATATAAGAAATATTCCCCTGAAACTTCGTCCTGGTGGTCCCATATTAATATATTGAGTTTTGGTAATCTTACAATTGTAATGTGATATTATAATGAACATTCCAGTCCTATTTTTTGTGTTTGCATCACATCTTACTACTTGTCCGAGCTATCTATATATTAACATGAATAAAGATGGGTTGAGCGAAGCATGAATTCAGAAGAAATGTACCCACAAATGTGTTTAAGGAGAGAAGGAAAACCAATTAGGTGAAAAACAACCCTGGAATTTTAGCCGTATTCTCCTAATCATCGGCAGTCCAGTTTATTGGGAGTGTGACGCCTATGACAAGGCAACCACCCATACAAAACAATCAAAACTCAAAATTGTACCCGTAAATTTTATTTTTAAGAGGAAATACTTGATTACCACCCTCTGAATTAATGCCAAAAATACCTCACAAATTTTAAAATACTCTTTTAAAAATCAGTTTTGGTTATGTTAGCCTCCCTTTTCTCCTTTCTTAAATTGACCAACTCTTTTAATTGACCCAGCAGTCAGGGGAGAGTTATGGTTATGGTAGAAAAGAAGAAGAGTACATGTAAATAAACTGAAAAAAGAAAAGACAAAGAATGCTGCTGGTTAATTTTGTTTTAATAAAAAGACAAACAATGGTAGAACAAGGTGCAAATAATGAGACATAAAACAGTGTGGTAGAAATTTAATTAAGCAAGTGGTACTACCTTGTCTACCTGTTCAGAGACTTCGTGCCACTCGCCCGAGTCTGATTGTTCCACCTGGGCACAAACAAACAGCCACAAGAACAAATGGGTGAAGTGAGGATAGGCACACAGGTTAGTACAATACAATACTACACTAGCAACACACACAAAATGACTCCACCACAGAAATTATGGTAAGGCAGACAAAGAAATATGTATTAACTATTCAAACAAAAATTCAAAAATATGTAGATTTTTGTGTGGAATTATGTTTTCATATATTTGAAGGGATTCCTCTTTAATATATTATTATAAATCTGACATCATTTTTTGGATTAATTTTTATTTGTTTGTATATTTTAAGTAATTCAACTTTTCTTTTAAATTCATCCTCATATTTTAGTAGGATCTAAGTAAACTCAGTTTACACTGAACGGTAGTAAGTAGTCTTACCTTAATGCTTACTATGACAGTATCTTATAAGCTGCATCGTCATAGAACCATACAAGGTTAAGCTTGCTACATTTCAGGGTAAACAAAGGATACAGTAATAACAAATGTTCATTAAAATTATCCAATTAGATGTTTTTTACAATTGCAATAAGTAATCATAATGAGGTGAGCGATGTAGGAATATTTTGTTTTATGTTAAATGTGACTTGATGCTTGAAAAAAAAAATTGGACCAAACCTTTTATTTTAAAAATCGGTTCAGATTTGAAATAAATAATTTATTTTAGGTTTACCTACTATGATAATGTTTCAAATAAAATCTGTGTTGAATATTTTACTACGTTAAGTTTCCGAATCCAAAACAATCCAATGATAAAATATTTCAAAAAGTGTTGATAAACATTTATAACACATTTTAGGTTTATCTAAAAAAAGAATTAATAAATAGCACTTGACCTAAAAGGTGAAAAATTAAATAAAGATCATACCAATTTTTTAATCATAGTGAAAAGGTTGAAAAATATTTACTAAAAGGTGGGCCTTGCTACTTTCTTACAATAAAATATATTTACTGTCACCCACGTCATTACTTTAGGACTTGTAACTCGATTAATTTTTCTATTCACTCTACTAATCAAATGTTTCTGGTCTGATTTAGATTAATTTTTTAAGTAACTATGAATAATAGATTTTAATTTTGAGTTAAAGCCATTAAATCCAAATGTAGGATTTATTTATGTAGATTCAAAATTTTAAATCAAATCTAAATATTTCAATATTAAGATTTAAAATTTCAAATCTAATCTAAAACCTAGTAATATTCGGATTCGGATTCGAAATTTAGAGGTTTACACAAATGTAACAATACTAAAGTCTTTGATTCATGCTTTTAGTTTTTTAAAGGTTTTCTTAAAACAATATACAAATCATTTTAATGCTGTTTTTATCAATATCTCAATATTAATCTAAAATCTTGAGTACTCAAATGTTTTTCATGTGTTTTATGAAAAAAAAAAAGTTAAAAGTAAATAAAATCAACTTCATCCACAAAGAGAGATTAATGTAGTATTCGAGTTGCTGAAAATAATAATAATCTGAATACAACTAGTATCATTAGGCGCTTTGATCATTGCATTAACTAGGTACGGTTACAATTTTTGTTTCATAACTATTTAACAAAATGTATGAGTAAAATAAACATTAATAACAATTAATAACACAATTTAAATATATATCATTTATATGAACCAATAAGTGTTTGGTAAACATAATAATATTTTTTTGAAGAAATAAGCTAATTTAATTTAGAAACATTACAAATACCTTAAGATAATTCACTGTGTTAGTTATTATTAAAGATCACAAGCAATATTAATGTGGTAGTTTCATAACAAAAGCTTTTATGATAAGATAAGTTTTAGGGGCTGGGATAATTGATACAAGTAAAACAACTTCTTGATGTGGCTATTAACAAACACCATAGGCTTGATCTTAAACTGTTAGGTGGATAATTAACTAACAGATAGGAGTTGAGGTAAGCCAACAATGAAGTAAACAACCACAGTAAGAAATCGAATATTTACCTCAAGTATTAGTTTTACAGTACCTGTAATATCATTGGCATGAATGGCAATCATCAACTTTTAAATTTCATATAATTTATTTTATATAAATATAATTCTAAAATGAATACAAATCAATGTTGAATGTATAAAAATCATTGGCAAAGCTTTAATTCATGGCTGTATCCAAATAGTCAAGTACTCTTGACTTGATGCAGACTTGATGAATGTACACTTATCAAGCACTTGAGATCAAAGACTGCAACAGACTATTTGGACAGCAAACTATCCTTTCCACACCCTTGAGGCCGCAGTGCTGCTTCCTGCCAATGAGCTTAGAAACTATTTTAAACGCCATCTATCAGCCAGCTATCACAGATCACATTACTCTGAGCTCTTATCTCTAGCAGACAAAAAATATAAAAAGCCAGTCAAACACCACATCAAGCCCTTGGACAAAAGTGTGTGTGAGGGGTGCATCGGAACACTTCATCACTACTCTAATCGATATACACTTGATCACATGATTGCCAATACAACTATCAAGTGAACGTTAAGGGTCAAATGAAGTGGACTATTCGGATACAGCCCATATATTTTTCAATGATTGACCATTATCTTACACTGGGTATTATTTTAATATACCAACACTAAGAAACAATAAAAGTTAGAAGCTTTGGGTTCTACATTATTTTTTTAAATATGGTACAGAGTTTTGCGTTTTAGGGATGAGTATGGTATTTAAAAGATCAAAAAGTTCACTTTAAACACAAAACAATGCAACACCTATTATAAGATCAATAATTTGTAAATTAAAGTGTCATGAAAGAGTTTATATATATTAGATTAACCAAATTTAATATATATTAAATATATTAATATTAAATGTATTAAATCAACCAAATTTAAATATATATATATTTATCAAGAGAAGATAAATTTGAAGCAGGACTTACCTTTACCAACTGACGAGGCTGAGTTTGCTGGTTGATCCGAGAAAAGTTGCAAAAAACAGGGAGAGGAGAAAATAGAAAAACATATTAGTTCAACTACAAAAATTCAACTCCAGGATAACAAACCAGGTTGAAAAGCCATTTAAAACATTTTTAAATAATTTGGTCAGAAACAAACACCAATATAATTCCTAAAATAAGTAAACAACAAACCAACTACAGGGCAGGTTCATCATTAAAAGTAACCTAAGGCCTCATTCTCAGTCAAGGTTATCAATATCGCCTTTCAAACTATTACCAACCCCTTTTGAGAGACTTTGGTTTGATAGCTATTGGTCATGTGGCGTAATAATCAGGCAGTGTACAGAGTGATTTGTGGTTCACAATATGCACAGTTACAGGTATTAATGTACCTGTGTTTTTGTGTTTTTTAAAGGCTTGGAAAAATAATATGAGTTCAAATTGTCAATCAATTTGGTGCTTTAAGTAACAAAGAATGAAATATTCAAATGGATTTCTATTCAGATGTGTTTGAACCTTCCTTAAGTCTTTAGTCATGTATTACCATGTTTATGCGCCTCTTCCCCTCTAATTGTCATCCAATACTACCGATTCATTTAATCTTGGACAAAATATATATACAATTCTTGCAAAGATGTGAAATATTAAACCACACAAATATAAAATATATTAAAATCAATTTATATGAATCATTTGAAATGTGCTAAATTAGTAAGCAATCAAATTAGTTAAGAATAAATATGCACATCCACAATTTTAACTTCCCAGAAGAAAAAAATTGAGCAAAATTTTTCAAAAGTAGGGAAAACATGTGAGTCAAAAAGGTTATGAATTTTTAATTTTCAGCCAATGAGTACCTAAACAATATACTCCAAGAGAAACAAAAAAAAAAATTGGAAAGAGTAGCAACACTAAGTTATGGTAGTAAGTGCGAGATTAGGTTAAGCCGTTTGTTAAAGGATTAACTTTAAAGTTGATCTTCAAGATAACCAGTGAACTCTAGGCATTATGAATGGGTCTAAATTTTATCAGAATATGCTAATGTTAGAAACGTTAGACGTATAGCACTGTCATTATTCTTGAATATTGACTTTATAATGATTTGAGGAATATATTGCACTCTATTAAATACTATTCAGAAGTTGACGAGTCACTCGAGCTTTAGCTAAGCATAGTTTTATAATGAGCCAATATCAACAGATTTATTTTAAGTGAGATTAATAAAAAGTAATCTTGGGCTCCTGAAATATATTTTTTAATAAAAGTTAGAGTTGATGTCAGTAAGTTCACACAAATACATGCTTGCTGCTATGTTAAAGAAAAGTTTTAAATTACTAGCTATGGGCCAAATCAACCAAATACATTCAACATATTTTCAGAATATAAAAAAAAAGACTGAGAAACTGGTTTTGTACTACAAGTGTTTTTAAAAAATTTGCGTTATTAAATAAAAGTGTTAATATATATGTATGTTATCTTCAGGTTATAAATTTAAGCAAAAATAATTTTTATCTTGTGCTGGCAAAATGAATTTACAATAAATCGCAAAAACATCCAGCTTGTGACAACTCACCCGATGCACACTATGGATAATGAGGGTACTCTTGCTGGTCTGGGCAGGGCCCCCTCTATTCCTCGCCTCCAACTCTCTCAAGGCAGAGTCTGTAACCACGTCTTCCCCATTTGTTAGAGGCTCTGTCACTGTGTACAGGGTGGGAAACAACACACAAATCTTCAATACCACACAGCGTGCCAAAAACAACACACATACAAGCTCTATCATCTCGATAAAGCTAAAACCATGCTGGGGAGGGAGATGGCAGGGGGTGGGGGGAAGGGGAAGGTAGAGTTAAGTGGCTCAGCCTTTAGTGGCTCAGATTGTTTTTTGGAGTTAATAGGGATCTGGTATTTTTTTTAGCACCACGTCTTACTACCTGTTCAGGTTATAGACACTCTATATATTATTTTATGCCAACATATTTTAAAATCTTATTTTACCAATTCTTTCTAGTGAGGTATGACTTATATAGGTGTCAGTAACCGTTTTTATTTGATACATATTATCTATTGTAGTTTTCATTACAGCTCTCATAGGTTACAAATTTTATTCAGTAGCCCTCAAAGATTAAAACAAAAAAAAAATCCCGACCCTGCATTAAAACTTGGTAATACATAATGCAGTGAAAACACCTTGATAACAGGTAAACTGACGTCAACTATTGTAATGGTTAAAAAGATGCATATATTTATTTTGTAAAACAAACACATTTTCATAGGGTTAGTAAAAAAAATTAAAGCTACAAACCAAAAGTTAGTTGACATTTAAAAAATTGCAAGAAAATGTATAAACCTGTCAGAATCATAAAATTTAAGAATACATTTTTACAACTGCAAAAACTTTCTAATACATGTTTTATTTGTAACTTTATTTGGTAGATAAATAAAATTCTGCCTAGTCAGTGACTTTTTGTATTATTTATATCAGTGACTTTTTGTATTATTTATAGAGGAGTGAGACAAAGGCTGCCAATACTTCAGTTCCTCTATAAATTATGCATGAATGTCATTTGTAAATGTTTTCAGAGGTCATTAGTGATCAATATGCTGTTTCAACCAAAACTAATCAAAACATTGAATCAAAAGTTAACATTTGGTACAAATTTTATACTGTTCAAAATTACCTTTCAGATTTACTTCAACAGAGAAATCAATTCCGTAACTTTCGACTTTAAGAGTGCCAATGTTCTACCACTGAGCTGTTCAAGTTTGTTATGTGCCCAGAATTGTGTAAATATGTTATTCAACAACAACAACAAAAAGAAGGGGGGGAGGGGGGGGGAAGGCACAAACCTAAATTAAAGCTCAAAATAAAAGTAATATCAACCATGCTGCTTGGTTTTCGTTTTTATACCATGGTATACACGAAATAAGGAACAGGAGAGCCAGATATGAAAAAAACGTGGATTTTACTGTGAAAAGACAAACAAAGTTCGAACTTTACACTGTGGTCACCGAACAACAAAAATAGTTACTTATCAAATAAAGTATGGGATTGTTGCAGCCCAATCTCTTGGCATAAGTTTCACTCTAGAATTCAAACTCAAACTCTTCAGAAGGCAGTCGGAAATGTGCATTACATGAACATTGATTGTCCTTTATATTTTTATTTATGCCTTTCTTGACCTTTTAATCTTCTCCTCCAGACCTCTTACCCTTATTTTTATTTGTAACATATTTTAGGAATTTGTGTTAAAGGTTTTACACTACCTCCTGAAGAGTTTCAATAGAAGGAACTTAGGTCAATAGATTGGACGGCAATAACCAATTTTTTTTAAAATATAATGTTAACGCTTGTATCTTTGCTTTATTTGGTATTTATCTTTACTGTACATTCTTCCAGTTATAAGAAAAACTTATTTTACTTATTAGAATGTATTAGTAAGTAGTAAGTTATTTTTAAGCATTTCACTACTAGGCTGCTACTACTTTATATTTTAAATAACAAAGATTTTTTTTAATGAGTAATAACAAACCCACCTGCTCCTGGTTTTTCAAACACAGTCTTGGTGGTGGTGACAACGCCACCGGTTGGAGACACTGTCCTTAAGGTCTCTTTCAGCTTGTAAGGCTTATCGCCCAATTGGGGTATATCTGCACCCTCGATGAACAGGAACTGAGTAAAGAACAAGATACTTATAAAAATGCCATTTCTCTCTCACAATTAATGACTTAAACACTTGCAAAACAAGACATTTCTAATGTTATTTTTATGTATTCCTATTTATCATATTTTGTGTGTGTTTGACACACATATCTTGCAACACATATAACAATAAAAAAAAAGATTTTAATTAAAAAGTAAGAATAAGTTGAGTTAAGACATTTTCAAAGTTATTTTTCTATTGGAATAACTCATTTGGAATGTATGTGTAAGCTAAATTATTTATATAAGTACATTAAATACTATCATTGTTCACTGAAATAGTCATGCATAGTTTATAGTTTGCTATTTTGTCTACTTTTCTTCATTTCTTTTCACCGATCAAGGCATCATGCACATGTGTTAGTAAGTGTTGGCCTTTCACCTCTGAGGGTTTCCAAGGAATGTGTATATATATGTGTTTGAATTTTATTCAGAGATTACAAGTGGAGATTAACAGGCAGACTAATTGTTAAGATTCCAACAGGAAATTAATAGCTAACATACTCGTTAAGTTGATGGAGATTAATAGGCAGCATACTCTCTATATGATTCTAAAAAGATATAATAGTGGTTTAGAGTTGGTAATACCCATTCAAGTATCTAGTATTTGTCATAAATAAAACCATATTGTTGAACAGAGATTGATTAACAACAACCTCCTCCTAAGTCGATGTTATTATTTTACAGAATACAATATTAAACTTTCTAACAGAGTTGAACATTACCCGCATTTCTCTTATATTGTTTTAAATGTAGCAATTTTGCTAATCATTTGAAACTATTGTTTGTGAGAATGTAGAGCTTAAAACAAGACCCTTGGTAGGTTTTATAAATTGGGTAGACCCAACATGGTTGTGAAAATATTGAACAATCAACAAAAATCTAGTCAAGGTGCTAGGAATTAATTGAGTAGTCTTAACATGAAATTACAAACTCCAAGTATGCACATATGCAACCAAACTTTTTTTGTCTCTTGGTAATGCACTGTCGCACCTACCTCGACTGTGAGAGTACCAGAAACTTCGTCCCGTTCGAATGGCCTGGACTGAAGGGATATCGTCTGTCTCTGACTTGGGTTTATAAGGAGCTCTTCCATACCCACGATGCCAAGTCCAAGAAACCTCTTCTCTTTGTTAACATGGTCATAGATTTCAAACAACAGCTCTGCTGTGTTAGGGCTTACATCACTAATAGGAAACAATTCATAAAATAATTACTACAATTGAGTGAGAGTACTAACCATCAATGCCCTAGTCCAGTGTTTTTGGGACTGTTACCAGTTACATACTCCTTTTGGAGTCATGCCCAACCAAGGTAAAGTCTGTTTAGCGTAGGAATTGATTTCTGGAAGGCCTTTTTCCCTACCAGAAATCTATTATATAGTAGGATAATGGTAGGAAAACAGACCTTTCAGAGAGTAATTCCTACCGTGAATGGATTATAAGTACTCCTTCCAACTTTTTATTTAAAAAAATAAGAAAACAAATACCTTATATCTTGCCATTCAAAATGTTCCTATGTATTTGTACCTAATGCTCCCACATTTTTAATCAAATTTGAGCCTCTATTTTATTTAATCTTGTTTTTATCATATTACAAATATTTTAATAAGTTTGGACAGATTGCTATTGCTTACATTATTTAGACACATAATTTCAAATAAATTGTAAGCTACTGTGAAAATAAATGTTTAAAATATGGCAGCAGCATAATTCAACACCTATGACCAAAAGTAAATTAATAAACATACAATGATATATTTTTTTATTTTATTACTACATATCACTCCTATTTAGGGTTGTACACACATTGTTAATAATGCTAATGGAGTAAGATGAGGAAGGTAGAATTTAGAAGAAATGTAAACACATTTGCTGGGAAAAAGAGGGGAAAACGTCATTTAGTAAAAATCCCCCTCAAAACAAGAGTGTTGCCTTAGACCAGTGGTTCCCAACGTTGAGTATGCATACCCCCAGAGATACGTGCCAAGACGTATGGGAGTACGCAAAAGTATTTTAATAATAGTGGGAAGAGCTATATACACCAGCAGTGTAAGTCAGTTAAAATGTGTAAAATTAACTCAATGAAATGGCGAGGAGTGGTGTGGGTTTTCTTATATATTTGACCTTGAGAAAATTATTTAAATTTCAAACACGAAATAGTTTTTATAGTTATTAATAAATTAATTGAATGTGTTGGTATTTATTGTAACTTTTGCTTTTTGAGTGTAAAAATATATGCTCTCTTTATTCAGCTTATTACCACATTGTTTTTTAATCCCACTACTAGCCCATTTATTTTCAATCACAACAAATAAATCACTACTACTGTTGTAATTAAACATTTTGCTAAAAATTAAGAGCACAATTTAATAAAATGAGCTTCCAAGGGGTATGCAAGCGAAAAAAGTTTGGGAACTGCTGCCTTAGACCATTCATACCACCAAAGTGTTTAATTATATAAATAAAAATTTAGCTGTTAATACTAGTTACTGTTGGTACATTTTCTGTTTTATAGTATGGCACTTTTGACCAGGAGGGACTTTGACGTTCAGGTTTGGTCGGCTTGTATGTAGACTATTAGCTACTCTGTTGGCACAGAATGTTGCCCAGAGTCCACCATAGGAGGTTGTTTACACGTCGTGCCGACAATGAGATGATAGTTATGATGATGTTGTGGAGCCGAGGTGAGTCTTAACTTCCTAACTAACCAAACCCTGGCTACCATTGGGATCATTCGCCTAGAGATAAAGATCCCCAAAGTAATAGCCGGGGATCAAACCTGAGACCCATAGGCTCGTAGCCAGGTGCACTGACCACTACACCCCGGGGCTAGTTACTGTTGGTACTGAGGTGTTAGGATATACGTAAAGGTGTTAAAAACTAACTAAAATAATGCTGTTTATTAAATTATAAAATAGTAATACATGTATATTGAAACTGATTTAAAAATGTTAAAAAATAAGTACAATTATCTTAAGAGTTTCTAATATGGGAAAGAGAATAAAACAACTGAAAGTGTTGGGCTGAAAAACGTGCATTCTATTAATCTAGAGAAAATATAATTTGTCACTTTTTGTACTTACAAAAGGAAATGCTCATCCCACACTGGGGCGTTTGTGTCTTTTTTAATTGAAGTTTGATTTTTTTGAGACGGTTCATCCATTTCCACTACACAATAAGGATCTGAACAGCCTGTAATGAAATGTATAGAGTTATTATCTATAAACAAAATGTGGTGCCATATGGCCAGGTCATGCATGCCATTTAAATATAATGCACATGTATTTTTTTTTTTATAAATGCTAATTGTGTAAGGTACCTTTTTTTCCTCCGAGGCCAATGGCTTTAACAACTTTCACTAACAGCCTTTTTTCTACTGCAGTCTTTGTCGGAATGGACGAGTATTGATTGCTCATCTAAAATGAAAACATACTAATTATATAGCAATTCATTAAGTTACCAGTTCAATTATGAAAGTTTAAAAGACCAAGGTAAATATAATTTAATCAAAGTATTACTGCATGCGTGAGTGAATAGATCACATAAAGATTTATTATAACAATGTAAATGTCATTGCTAATACAAAATGAATATATTTTTAACAAATCACAACAACACTAATATAAATTTATATTTTCACCAATATGTTCTTTAACAATTTGCATGGAATAGTAATGATTTAGCTGTGAAAACAATTAGTACTCTTAGTTGAAACATTTTGGTTTATGTCTATTGAAAAACCATTAACAAATTACAAATATTTAAGTAGAGAATTAACATGCTTAAAAAATAAGAATTTTAATGGGAAATGCAAAAAAGGTGTCATTTAATAAAATATGGAAAAAGGTTGGTGCAATTTCATTAATCGAAATTCAAATATTTCAATATATTGATAGAACATAGGACAATCCATCAAGGTTAAGGTGCATAATACAGGTTTTACTAGCAGCTTAAAACTAGCCATTCTCCTCATCAATGGTGGCTTGTGGAGTGTTGTCATGTAGAGTAAAGTCAGACATGAGTGTGTGTCTTAACTCACTTTCTATAACCTTTGCTCCCATAAAGCTAGCACACACACACACACACACACACACACTTATTTACAGTTTTGTAATTTAAGCAATGTGTGTGATTGCTCATAAGGATATATACTAACAAAGGAAACAATTTACAAAGACCAACTTGCTTAGTTGTATCTTCTTAATAACACCCACAACCTACCAATGCTAGTCACAACTGTATTTCTTTTTATAAATATACACAAGAGAGAAGAAATATATCAGAGAAAATCAAGAAAAAGACATTAAAACAAGTAGGTTTTGTCGTGGTGTAAAAAGAGTTAGCCTACTATGTACACGAGGGTTAGCTAAGGTTTGTGTTCAAATATCAGCGGAGGTGAAATACCCGAGTAATTGTAATCCATTAACATCTCGAGACCTCAAGCTTTAAGTACCCTCATAAAATGTTATAGCCCTGAGAATCCAACGTTTTAGATATAAAAAGTATCCCAATCAATATATTTTTAGCACCGCATCTCACTACCTATTTGGGCTATACACATATGTACTAATTACGCTAATGAGCTATGGATGAGGAAATTTACCCACATTTGTATGGAAATCAATTTAGGAAAAACTACCCCCAGTACATCTGATCGGAATTTAAACCTCAATCTCCCTGTTATTGGCAGTCTAATATGAGTGTGCTGCCAAATTAATAATTAATTTTGAGTTTGACACAAGATGAAAAACCATTAAAAACAACCGAGCTCATGCTAATATTATCAAGTTATATTTGTTGGGGTGTGAAAAGGGGAGGAAGGGCTGAACCATTTGACCGTATGAAAGCAAAACTGACCTCTGAAGTTATGTCTTGTCTCCTATGGTACTCTCTTACCTCTGTCTTGGCATTCAAGTCAAAGGAAGCATTGCCGGACTGGTCGATAAATGGGTAAATAACATAGAAAAAAATAATATAAGAAATGTGTACCGGCAATGACAACATATTGCCATTCATTACATGTTTGGTAATGCTAAGAATATAACATTGTTTGTAGGAAAAGAAAATATATTATTGGGATGAAAATTAGCTTAAAGTAAACTAAATTCATTTTTTTAATTGCTATAATATAATTCTCAGGGTTAACAGAATGTGCATGTTTTTGGTACACAATCATGTTAAATGAATTATCGACTGTGTATAAGTTGTAAAAATCACATTACAAGAATGTAACTTAGTGATAAGGAAGATACAGAACACTAAAAACACTTTTGTAAAATTAAACCCATATAAATAATTAAAAAACACTAAAATTATTATATATTTCATATGGTATGAAGTTAATTTTCTTCACAGACTTTTTATTTTATTAAACTTCATAAATTTGAAAATGTATTGTTTTGAACAATTATTCCATTATTTCCTTGAACAGAATTTCTAGAGCGCCCATCAGCAATGTGTTGACATAATTTCCCCAGTGAACAATTACTGTAGGATACTTGATGTATTATAATTTATTTATCTTCAAAACTGCATCTTTCCACCCATTCGGGTTATACACTTATGTGCTGATTACACTAGTATGTTAGGGATTATGAAGGTTTAATATCAAGGAAGCATACCCGCATTTGTATGGAGGGAGAGTTGAAAACCATCCCCAGTACACCCGATCGGGATCAAACCTCGATCTCCCCTTCTTCGACACTCTAATCTAGTATGGTAGTAGCACCACAGACTATACGGCCACCGAAGCGGGTCTCTATTATAATCAAGTAATGGATTTATGGTACTTGTTTATCTTACTTATGTTCCGTGAATCAGATTTTCCCTAACATACTAGGCTTTAAATAAGCTAAACAATATGTCAATAAAAGTTCCATCTATCAATACTAAATGGTTTTTCAACCAATAATGAACATACAATATCATCAATGTCAATCAGTTAACATAGGCCTACAATATTAGATAATATCATCACTCTCAGGTGGAACTCCCACAAAATCACCCCAGTTAGATCATTATTAACTATTGTGAGGTGAAAGAACGTCTCCCTTACTCACCATGCTATCGTAATGAAGAGGCAAGTTGTACCCTTGGCTGGCAGTCTGTCTCACCAGGCGAGGGCAGGTAGGGTATTGGCCGAGGTTCAGATGTGCCGTACTGTTTCGCATGGCTACCACCACAATCTCTGTGATCACATCTTGTAGCTGCTGTTCATCCATGTTGTTCTTAATGCTGCCCACAGGGGCCAGTGCGATTTTGATCTTCATAATGCATGGGGAATAGAATAAAAATTAAGAAGTGACTCCACAAGCAAAGGATTTGCATCTTTGAAATATTTCAAATAAAGAATCAAAATTGAAAGATATCACTTAACATTATATTTTGAATTCAGAATCATTTTTCAAGCTTTACTTTGATTTTGAATATTTCAAACTTCCCCATTTTAGCAACGTGTCTTACTAGCCATTCGGGCTACATGCTAAAACAAAACAATGTTATTTCTTTAGGTTTTTCCTTAGAGAAATTGTGGCAAAATAAACTCCAGGAAGGATGTTTAATTTGATGCAAAATAAAGTAATATTTAATCACAGCAGGTGCATTTCCTACAACTTAACCATTGCATAAAATATAGTTTAAATTGTCGGTAGCATTAAGGTCACTAAAATACCTTAGTCAATGAATTATGTTTCTTCTTTTATTCTTGTATTAAATTCCTATTAGACTTGTATTAAAGTTAAAAGGATTGTTTGTTTATTTCGTTAGTTACATAAGTTATAGTAGCCTAATATTAATAAAACTCTGGAATGAATATATTTGACATAGAAATTAGTTTATAATCTTCTTTACTAAAACTATTTTCACTTTGTGTGTCAAGTGGACTAAAAAATGATGAATTAGATGTAATGTATGTTACAAAAAGACAGATTCATCGAAGAGCAAATGCAACTAAGAATCAAAATATTAGAACCAGTACACAAATTGATAAAATTCTGGAGTTGACCCATCATTAATATAGGTGTATCAATAAATAAGCAAAGTGTAAATAAAACACATCTAGGTCTCACATCAGGCCATCCATCGCACTTGATGTCCGCCAGCATCTTCTCGGTGACACAGATGATGTTGAGCCTGGCTCGGAAGCGGTTGACATTCACTCTGTAGTGGGACACCTCCACCTTCTCACCCTTCTGCCTGAACGCTTTCAGCTGCAGGGCAGGCGTCGCTTCGAAGTCGCATGTGATTGTCTGCAACAATTTAAACACACACGGAGTCAGAGTCTGAAGCAATTTTGGGCGGAGTCGTAGTCGGTTAACACGTGCACTGTACAGCTTATAAATAAAAACCTTAAAATAATAATTTGGTAATTAACTTTATAATTTATCATGTGTGGCTGGTAGTGTGAAAAAAATTATCTTCAACAGATGTACGTTAAATACCTCAAATAAATAATTAATAAATAAGCTTCAACAAATCAATCCTTAAAAATTATTATCATTACTATTTGGGCCAGCGTAAGGGTTACATGCGCCCTAGGCAAGACTTCAAATTCATACACTAGTTGTATTATTTAGATTTTAGAAGTTATTACTTTACTTATAAATAATTATTTGCTTATTTAATTTCAATAATAATTATTTTTTTAATCACTAAAAAATAATATTTTGTTGAAATGCGCCCTTAGAACATTTAGGTATTTAGCCCCAACTACTGTTATTAGCATTACTAATTATCACTGTATAATGACAGTAATGTCTATAAGTAACGTTCCATGACTTATAAGAAAATACGAGAGGGATGAATTTGAAGAAATAGTACTAGTATTCGCCTAAGAAAGAAGTAAGATAATATTGAAAGCAGAGACTGTACAATCATCTGGGTAACGAAACCGGACAATATTTGTTAAATCGCCTATATATGAAGCTTAGGCTCTACTAAACGAGAGTGCGAGCAAAACTTTCCCACCCCAAAATTGTGTTTGCCCTCTGTCACCTAAGCAAGCGTGTATATGGGAAGGGGGAGGGGGGGGGGACACACAAATCGTGGGGCCCTGTGCAGCAACACCATTTGCACACCTCTAAGGGTGGCCCTGGTTATCAATATTAACCTCAAAATATATATTTATATTTTCCAAAATGCTTTTTCTATTAAAATAACTGTACTGGCGAACCTCAAAAATTTATCTGCAGTGTAATTTATAAGCGAGAGGCCACGTGTGGCTTTGTACAGTAGCCCCATGGCTTCTTTGGTGCTGAGTGACAGCTCAAAGCTAACAGCTGACGGCTTTGAAAAGTTACCAGTCCAGATTATATATCTCTACGCTGAGCCATATGATCTGCAAAAACATGTATTTAGCAGCTGTCACTTCTGACAGTCAAAATTTAGGTATGTACCCAAATGTTGACTGTTCAGTCAGCATCAAAAAAAGCCACGGGACTACTGTAGTTTTCTGCTGTGTGGATTGGTTTGTGAAGCTAAACGTTATCTTCCCCTTCACGATGATTTCCTACCACAGCTTCGCGAGATCCACATATCCTCTCCTTGTGCTGATAAAACTAATGGCTCAAAACGGGTAAGCTATAAATGCCGGGACGCTCTAAAAGATGTTATAAAATGGCCAGCTCCTATTTCATCTCATTAATTTCTTCATACGCACGTTCAACACAAAGCTTGACATATTTGCTTGGAGGAAATGCATCCACATTAGCATGGCCAGAGTAAGAGGTAATCACATTTAAAATCATGTAGGTCATGTATAATTGAGAGAAAAAGTTAATTGAAAAAAATAATTCCAGTGTGCCCAGCCTGGGTATAAACCAAAATCTTTAGGGATTAGGTACCAACACGACAGTCGAATGCATTAGCTCTAAAAGGTGTGTGTTTATGTAATATTACAGAGGTGTGAGAAAATGTGTTTTTGCGTTTTTTATATCAAAACATTTTTTGATCAAATCGAATTAAATCAAATATTGTCACACGGTGATACCAACATTTCTTGAATATCTTTCAAAGGTGTTCTGGGATGTAATGAAAACTTTTTCTCTTCACTTAAAAGGTTTGCCATCTAGTGCCACTACGCTCATGACAGAAATTCTACAAATTTTGATATCACCACATGAAGATAATTATACTTTCTGTTTGTATTGAAGCAATATTTTATGTATTTTGGCAACAATTAAAAAAGTTTTGCTATAAGAATTTAAAAAACTCTGACCTTTTGTCGCGTTCTTTATTTCCCACCTTAAGCTATATTAATTATTATTTGATGAGCAACTTTAAAAATATATATTACAATCCAGTAATAAGAGATTATATTATTTTTAACTAGTAATTTACTTACAAAATAAGTGTTCATACCCATCCCCATCAAAACTGTTCTCGTTAAATTCTAACTAGTCGGTGACCTGGCGGTCAAGGGATAAGGTGTCAGACTTCTGTGCTGGCGGCCGGGGTTCAATCCTCGGTCGCGGCAAAGATTTGTCTGATTACCAAACCCCTCCTTCACCTCTGACAAGACATCTTGTGAATGTGGGGAATGCCAGGCCTCCACCGTGGTTCGGATTCCATACAATCACCCTATCATTACACATTAGCGTAAGTGCGTACAACCCGAACGGGTAGTAAGACGCGGTGCTAATAATAATAATAATAATGATAAATTCTAACTAGCTTTTTTTTAGCACCGCGTCTTACTATCCGTTCGGGTATACGCTTAGGTACTAATTACGCCAATGGTTTTAGGTACTATGGAAGTTATATTTAAAGTAAGTGTATACGCATTTGAGTAGAGATAGAGAGAGTGGAAAACCATTTCGGAAAAAACACACTTTGTACAACCGACTGAGATTCGAACCTCAATCTCCCCCTCATCGGCAATCTAGCATACTGCAAGAGTAGCGCGTAAGACCACGTGGATAAGGAAAAAAGTTACCAAACCGAAGTATTGGTAATGTCTCGATCATAAACACTTGTAGCCAGCAGATACTATATCAGAAGCGCAAGAACACTTTGGACGTAAACATCGATAGATGATACCAATTCAATCGCGAAAACACGCTGTTGTTTGTCTGTTCAAACGTATTTGTGACAGCACGCCAGGGCCAGATCAAGGAATTTGGAGGCTGGGGAGGGAGCAGGGGGGGATTATAAAATAGGGTGTGCCCTATGACCTTTAAAAAAAATATATTTCAAATTAAAATAGGTTTTAAAACTTATCTTTAAGAACCGATAGTAAACTTACTTAATCTAAAGATATTTATTGGTTCCAGCTTTGATTCCCGTTCTGATGGAATTTAACTTTAGGGTATATGTAATGGTTCTGGTTCCTTAAATACCCCTATTAATTTCAGTCGTTGGTTCTGGTTCGAATGCATGGGCGTGAGACAGCGTTCGGTTATGCTCTTTGGAAGGAAAGAGATAATTTATACTTATCTTTTTGTTGCACTTTCAAAGAAATATTTTATAAACACTATACTTTCTAGCATTTTAAATAAAAAATGGGGGGAGGTTTTAAAGGCCCTTTGAAGTGCAGGGTACCGGGCCATGGCCCTTAATCCAACCCTGCAGCAAGCTAATGATTATATTCTCACTCCCCCCTTGTCAAAACCTAAACCCCCTTCTACGTGTAACAAGTCTTGCCCATGAAAGAAGAAATATAATATTAGTCTTAGCCTGCCATAGTCTTTTGAGCTACAATCTTATGAATCAAAGTCAAGTACGACCAGCAATGAGCTAATTTTCATTAATAAAACAACCCCCAATATAATATTGTGATAAAATATCAGCAATCAAATCACTTAATGAATTACAGCAATAATGTAATAAACTATACCCAAAAGGTTAAACTGTAAACAAAAATGGCAACAATGAAAATACCCTTATCGTGCGCCAGTCACTCTCCTATAAATAGACTCAATAAAATAACCACTTGTGAAAGTCAGCAAACAAAAGGGTTGAAGAGGGGGGATTCGAACGTGTATGTGTGTGAAACGATGCGGCACCGCCGGGCTGGCGCCTCTGAGGCAGACCGGTGCCGCCCCCGCGTAAAAAGACGGGAGAGGTGGTAGGAGTCGAGAGGCGGAACGACAAAAAAACAGGGGTCACCGGAAAATGCTAAGTACAGGATGAGATGGTTTATATTTACAGTATTATGTTCAAGGATCAGTAAAGTGTCCAAGCATAATTTTTTTTATTAAAATATTGTTTTTCAAAGTATACACTAAAGAACAAAGATAGATTAACTATTAAAAAAAGATCTTTTGAACTTAATTTAATAATTGGTACAATACAATCTACTCCTTAGGGCTACCACAAAACACTCTTCAAATATAAGTTTTGAACAAAATTTCCAAAGCTATTTTTAAAAATTTATAAATTTTCAAAAATCACATATCAGTAAGATATCCGCAACATTTCTTTTAGAAAAATAAATATTTTATTTATCATATAGGCCACAACACACCACGGATACCCTTTCTGACGGAAAAACTTATGAAACATTTAAAAAAAAAATTCTAATAATTAATCATCAGCAACAAACTTTAAACGGATTCCCCCCCCCCCCCCAAAAAAA
>CABFVX010000087.1:488097-514048 GCA_902151425.1 Timema shepardi | reverse complement strand
AGTGAAGGTGTTGCTTGTAGGGTCAGTTGGTGTATGAACGATACTAGTAATAACATTCAATATACAGCCAGTCCTTGTGATGAATGAAGTGAAGGTGTCGCTTGTAGGGTGAGTTGGTGTATGAACGATACTAGTAATAACATTCAATATACAGCCAGTCCCTGTGATGAATGGAGTGAAGGTGTCGCTTTGAGGGTCAGTTGGTGTAAGGATCTCAGTGAGCTGGCATATTGAAATACAATAGTACCTTCTGGCTCGGTGAGGAAAGCAACGGTAAACTACCTCACTTCTCATTTCCCGAGTACGCCTCTTCAGTGCTGCTTACTGCTTAGGCTTTACAGCTGATGGCGGAATCGTTAAGGATTCAACAAACCTTTGGGTTGAGTACTATTCATACATCATGTGAATATAAATAAGGAAATATTGAGGTATTGTATTGTAAGTAAATGAAAAGGTCTACTATTCTTGAATACGTCTGAGAATATCGTTATAGTGTCTATAAAAAGTGTATTCAACCTAAGGCACGCGTACCTTGTGAGTACATGAATACATTTTAAAGGGTACGTAAAATGTATTATATATAGATTTCTCATTTAAAACTTACGATCTAATACAAGAGTCCCCAAACTTATTGAGAGGAGGGTCACGTTAGGTTATTGAAGGTGCTTGGTGGGCTGGATTTAAAACGAGACATACATTAATCTACAGTGTATGTGTATATACACAGCTTATAGCCACCATTAAATATGTCTAGATTTAAGCTGTGTGGTCAACATAGTTATTCCCTCACTCCCCAAATAGGATACGTTCCTCAGTCCTTCCACTCAGCAGACACTTTATAAAACTCTGCTAGCGGGGGGAGAGGAACTGTACACCACAGTAGGACTGTTCTGATTACCGTTAACAATACTGCTGTCGGCCACATATACTTCTCTACACTTTCACTAAATTTCATTTTTTTTTATAATTGAGATGAATTAAAATTTCTCTGGACAGATATACATTTATGCAGGGTGATTCGTAATTATATTAAAATAAAGTGGTGCAGTGAAATCTACACTGAAACAAAAACTAAAAGCCTCCTGACAACGTATTTCCGGGGCCGCTACTTTATCGAGAGACTGACAGGGACAGGTCAGACAGAGACTATTGTTATGTCGTAGTGTATGTATTTACCTGAGTAGTGTAAAATTGCTTGTTCATAGGATAGTTATGTTCGAAGTTTCCACCATTGCACCCACAACACAGTTCAGCACTCCTACACCAAGAATGTCTTGTTCGTTGGAAGATGTGCGGCATATCCTTGATTTTATTTCCAGCAGCCACATTTGTATTCCATGGATATTCTCTCGTTTTGCGTCGTTGGGCGTACACAATTACCTTCTTGTGGTCCCACAACCAGAAGTCGCAAGGTGTGAGATCGGGAGATCGCACCGGCTATGCAACAGGCCTGTCGCGTCCAATCCATTGTCTGGGATAGTATTCGTCCAACTGGCGTCTCACTGCACAGTCGTAATGTTCAGAGGCTCCATCCTGAATCAGCCACATGATCAGTCGCGTTACCAGTGGAACGTCCTCCAGTAGTTGTGGGGAAAGGTCCTCAGAAAGTGTAAGCAGTGTTCACCTCGTGGTCATGCAGGCAATTCATACGGCCCAAGTAAAATATCACCCCCAACTACAGCCCAAACGTTGATGGAGAATTGATATTGCGAATGGACCTCCGGGGTGGCATTTGGATTTGTGTCGGTCCAAGTGTGCTGGTTACGCAGAGTGAAAAAACTATTTCTGGTAAACGTTGCCTCATACATGGCTAGTACTCTACTAGAGAATTGTAGATCGGTGGCGTGGTGGTGCAGTAACCAATCGCAGAATGTTTTAGGGAATTCGAAATATAAAGCTGGTTTCAAATAATATCGGTCATTTCCTAGTTTGTGTACTGGTACCCCATCTTACTAACCACTTTAAATCACAGCAAGCAACAGAATGTGACATTCTACGTCTCAGGCACGCCGAATGACGTATGCGCAGTGCTATCCCGCAATGTTGCCATATCTCTATAACAAAGCAGTCCCGGCAATATTTTGCTAAGATACTTTCAGTTTCTTTTTCAGTGTAGATTCCATCATACAACTTTATTGTATACAATTACAAATCACCCTCATGGCTCTCTCTCTCTCTCTCTATATATATATATATATATAGATTGTTTGTGTATAATGCAAGCTCTCTCTCTCTCTCTCTCTCTCTCTCTCTCTATTTATATATATATATATATAGAGAGAGAGAGAGAGCTTGCATTATACACAAACAATCTTTGGGGCTCAAAGTGGGAAACTAAATTATATTTGGAGGCATGCAAACAAAAAATCTTGAACAACACTGGTTTAGAAGGTCAGTTAAAGGTCCTATATACAATGATACATCTGGAAATATCATGATATAATACTAGAAGGCCAGTGAAAAGCTTTCCCATGCAATACTCTGAGCTCATGTTGTGATAGTATTTGCCAGCGAACCTGAGAATGATCGTTGTAGGCCGAAGTCTGAACGCCTGACCAGCCTCTGGGCAAGCTCCGTAGAGAGAGATCCCCGTGGGGAGGCATGTGGGGACTTCCCCCCCATTCTTATCTGTTTGGGATCCTCCAGACGATACCAGGTCGGCCGATCCTCCATGAAGGCTTTCTGTAGGTCCACCATGGCTTCTCCTAAAAAAGAATAACCAAAACCATAATGGCGATACTTCAGCATGTGTGTACCAGTCCTGTTATCAATTGAATATGTCGTTGGGTATCTTTGTTCGTTTTATAGTTAATACCAGCAGTGAAGAGTTAAAAATATATTAGTAAATATTTGATGAAATAAAAATGGCAGCATACCGAGATAGCCATTATAATATATATATATATATATATATATATATATATATATATATGTGTAGTCTAAATTGCATAAAATATTACATTGTACTAATATACACCATGTTTCGTAAATTAATGTGTGAAACTAAGAGAAATAGCAAGGGGATATAACAACAAATGAATTATGTAATCAGCCTGGTGGCGAAACCCTTCTTTCCACCCCTCCCTCCCCCCACAAAGTGGGAGAAATCACAGGGGCAGGTCAGCAACAAGCTGTGGCTGGCCTTATCCCCGGTCATGATTCCCACATACTTCTTTTTATGGGGAACTCTAAAATCACTGTATTACGAAATGTGCTGGTGAGACGGTCCAAGGAATGTTTGAACGGATCCAGGCAAACTTGGTTTGCCATTGAAATAGGTGCATTGAATGTGTTGGACACAATTTAGAACAACTGTTGTAATCCTTATGTGCTGATGTAAATAAAAGGTTGTGTGTATGTGTTTCAGACTTTCAGTCAAACATTCTTGGTTCACTACACATGTAACAAGATGTCAATACCACGAGTCTGTCGTGTTTCGTTCCTATTACTGACGGGCTCTCGATCTTCTCCTGTGGCTTCTCTCACTTTTTTTTTGGTGAGGGTTGAAAAAATATTCCCGCCACCAGGCTGCTTACATCCATCCCCTCCTTTTGTATCCTTCTACTACCTCTCTGAGCTTCAAACATGAATTATGAAAAAGGAGACCAGTTTCAGAGTCAGATTGAGTAAGCCTCCAATGCGGTACTACACTAAATAGGCTACAGGACGACACCTACCTAGATCAGAATGGAATGGATCAGTTTCAAATGCCTAACTGTCCCATTCAATTCGATTTAGTGAAGTACTGCACTTGAGTCTTACTCAATCTGACTGAGAAACTAGCTCACGGTATATACTAATGAGTTGGTATCTGTCGGTTATTCTTTCACGCAAATGCACAGATTTTGTTGAAAATTCGCATGGACATAGCTTGGACGCCCGGTAGCACATAGGATAGTCACAAATTACGTCCATCTTTTTTTCTAAGATGATGGTTACGAAACATTGATTTTTGTCTTTTCTCAGCGTCTGCTTTTCATTTAACCAACTTTGAAAGGTTCCTAGATCTAAATAATCAATGACGGCCATCTTTAAGTAAATGATGGTTACAAAACATTAATTTTTATCCCGTTTACAGCTCTAGCTACTAAGCAATGAGGATCCGGGTCGTAACCACTAATAATGTTATTGATACATATTTTAAAAGTATTTAACGTGCACTTTCCGAACTGGTTTATTATATAAGCACACGACTTATAAACTAACTTATATATATATAAATATAACAAACACAACATCCAGCTCCAATCTGTTAATTCATCACCGTGAAAAGGGAAACCCACATTTCACCAATGATAAATGTTTCGGTCATGCTGGAAACCGTACCTGGGTCCCTTAACTCACTAGATTAGACACGCTTCCGATTAAGCTAATTTGTTGGACATGATTTTAGTTACTATATTTAACAGTTAGTCTATTTTCTGTCTAACATCACATACACAATTACTCTAATATATGACACGTATTGTACAGGATATAAATGAATAGAAGCTACAAACGTCTTGGATATATAGTGGATCAAAAGTAAATCCAGTTTTAATAAGGAACTCGTGTCTGGAAACGCACCGTTTGCGCTTTACAGACTGGGACTGTTTGGACAAAAACAAATGTTAACGCGTTGCATTTGCCACGTTATGATCACGTGAGGGGACTCAACCAATGTAACGACAACTGTAAACGTTAAACGTTTCGCTAAAACTCCCTAATCTCTAACGTTAAATCACAGTAGAGCATGGATGGCTATACTTTTATCGATTACGCTAGCATGGTGTTAATGTACTTTTCTTTACATTACCTAAGATCTATTAAGGCCAGTCACCTATTTTATTTAGTACCGGCCTGAACTCCATCATTTAAATTATTACACTCGTATAGCATCTAACATTAAGAAAATAATTATTAAATTTAAGTACATCTGGTTAAGCACAAAACAAAAATACTAAAAGAAAATTAATATATAACAAAAGAGATTAATAAAATAGAAATAAAATATAGTAAAATACTAAACTAACTCGTCCTACCACCTACTTTCCAGTTGGTCCGTCCGAGGATGTACCCGGTACACCCTCCCTTCAGGAGTCACAGTGACCACCTGGGTCCATATTTTCAGAGCCCATGGGCCACCTGGGGCCCTATTGGAGATGGTGCTCCACCCACTTTCCACAAAAACCACATCATCGCCACAACTACCCTACCAAAAACAACATGAAATTCTAATCTACTACAATGATAAACTACAATTATTCAAATCTACTACAAAATTTCCAACTTAAAAACCACATCACTCCAATATACCACCATTCCCACATTGGCTATACACCCACAAGTTACATTTTGTCCTTGAAGTCCTTTCCACCAGCCGCACATGTAGACTGCCTTGCAGCCGGCTGAGAATGGGGCCCATTTTACCCAGGCCAAACCTGTATTGTTCCCAATCCCGTTAGGCACCACCCGGTCCAGGGTTACTCCCATCCTCCTCTGGATCTCCTCTTATGGTGCTGGGCTCCAGTTTCCACTGTCCATCCAGGGTATACCTACCCCGGAAACCAGCAGAGTCGGAGGTCCTATTTCCTTACCTACCAATTCCCTATCCTACTAATTACTTCAGGGACTTAACCCCATTAAACTATTACCTTATATGTCTAACTATCCTACCCTTAAAACATCATAATCTCCCCTAACTACTCCTGGGTTCTGGCCTATTTCCAGGCCCATGCTTCTCATACCTGACACAGTTTACCAGCATCGAATCTGAGTCCTCCCCCCCCCCCTCCAACCGATGCCACTGAGTCTAATTCAATTTCTTCTTCTGTGTCAGAAGTAGTTTTGTCTTCGTCTCAGTAACCGTCACTCTCCTTCGTCAGGTACCCTCTCATCCCTTTGTCTATCCAGTTCCCTATGCCTTGCTCTTAGTCTTCCCAGGTGTTCTATATAGTCGGTCCGTGCCCTATCTTAGGCAATCTTAGCCATTGCTTCGAGGAACCACCATAACTCCTTACCTCTCAGAACTTCCGCTACATACATACCCTGAATTCCCTCCAAAGCACCCTTCTGGAATTCATGCTATCACCACAGGCCGTAACCACGTGCTTCGGTGTGGATTCCTCTCTGCAATCGCACAAATGTACATTGAAGCTAATTGAAATAGTAGGATGCTCATCGATATTAGGCAGACCGTTTTCCAAATCGTCCAACTCCATCTCATACAATGTTATCCAGAGTTTCTCAACGATTGCTGTATAAAGGATCTTTCACTGTCAACAGAGTAAACTGTGGGTCTCGGAGGAACCGCCGTACTGCAGGATTTGAAGAAGTGATTCATAGGTTTGAACAGAACCCATCCAGTAGCAGCAGAACCATTGGACGTGACATAGGTGTCAATCGTATGAGCGTCTGTCAGGTTCTACATGAACAATAGCTCCACCCCTACCATTCGCAGAGAGTCTAAGCAACAAGTCCAGCCGGTTTTCCTACGACGAGTAAACTTTTCTCGCTGGTTTGTGTTACGTTGCCTGTTCCAAGTTAAATATCCACGGCTTGTTCTGTTTACCTATTAAGCTTCATTCGCCAGGAAAGTCATGTTAAACTCGTTGGGGACGAAGAAAATCCTCACGCCACTCGCTTCGCTAGATTCCAACAACAGTTCAACATCAACGCATAGGCTGGTATCATCGGCGTTAGTGTGTTTGTCCGTACCTTCTTCCACCCCGTCTAACCGGGCCCGGTTATTTGATATTTCTGCAAGAAGTATTGCCAGAATTGTTGGAAGACGTTCCGTTACGAATTGGTCAACAGATGTGGCTGCAACAAGATGGTGTGTCACCACACTTTCCACTCGCCCTCCGAGACTACATCAGCCAAATATTCCAGGACAGATGGACGGGTCAAGGGGGACCAGTAAAATTGCCTCCCCGGACTTGACTCCGCTAGACTTTTCCTGTGGGACCAACATGAAAAGCCTTGTTTAGTGAACCCCCGTCGAAACTGAGGAAGCTCTGCTAGCACGCATTCCCGCCACAGGGTAAGAAGTCCAAATGAAGCCTGACATTTTTGAAAGAGAGTACCAAAATTTGCTTTGCAGGTACAATGCTTGCATCGAAGTTAGTGGGCGTCATTCTGAGAAATTATTTTAACCATCTGATTTGGTATTGCTAAACATTTTTAACTTTAATCTAAACAAATGAATTATTGTGAGAACTATTCCTATTACTGAACATACTAACTGTTACATTCTGCAACGAGTAAACGGCGCGTTTCCGGACACGAATTTCTTATTAAAGGTTGGTATAATTTAGACCTCTTAGAAGTCTGTAAACTGTATTCATTTACACCTTGTATTAAAAACATACCGTGATAAGAATGAGCAATTAGTTACTAATCAATATTCTCACAAAAGAATGGACAACAGAATTTTGGGGATAAACGTGATATTCATGCTCACCTAAGAAGACATTCTCCCTATCTGGGCAGTAGTCCCAAAGGGTGACTTCAATAGTCCTCTCCATGAGGGTTTCACCGGGCACCTTAATGAAGTCGAATGTTGCGTTCCAAATAGGGTTCTGAGTGGGCTCAGCAATTTCAGATTTCGCTGTACAGTTTTCACCTCTGTTAAAATGTAAAAAAAAAAAAAGTAAGATGAAAATACATTAACTTATAAAATGAAAACATACAGTATGTGATGTAAAACACAGCCAGCCTACCATTTAATAATATTACTAGAGTTCCTTTTGGCTTAGCGCTGGAGGACTCGACTGGCCTGTCATTAAAACCACATTAACTCTCTGTAACTTCCATCCTACATCATCTTAAGATAACTTCAATCCTACACTAAATCGTGATAGCTTCCATACAGCATTAACTCATGGTAGCTTCCATTCATCATCAACTCAAGGAAACACGCATTCAACATTATCCCATGGTAAATTCTAAACAGCTTTAATTCAAGGTAGCTTCAATACACCATTAACTCTCTGTAACTTCCATCCTACATCAACTTAAGATAACTTCAATCCTACACTAAATCGTGATAGCTTCCATACAGCATTAACTCATGATAGCTTCCATTCATCATCAACTCAAGGAAACACTCATTCAACATTATCTCATGGTAAATTCTAAACATCTTTAATTCAAGGTAGCTTCAATACACCATTAACTCAAGGTAACTCCAACATAAGATTAACTCACAGTAACTTCCATCCAATATTAACTCTTAGCTACTTCAATCCAAAGCTAACTCGTGGTAGCGTCCATCCAAAATTAACTCGCGTTAACTTCCATTCAACATTACTCCATGTAACATCCATCTATCATCAACCCATGGTAACATACATCCAACATTAGCTCCAAGTAACATACATCCAACATTAACTCCAGGTAACATCCATCCAACATTAACTCTAGGTAATAACCCTCCTAGCTCCACCAAAGTGTTCAAAACCCCTTAACCAACAAAGGTAAAAGCTAGAATGTAGCCCTAGCCCCCAGGATATAGATCACACAACATGACATGAACTCACGTATCGGGCAGTAGCCGCAGTTTGAGGAAGGCCTCGGGCAGACACCCATATCCCGTGTCTTCCCTGGGTGCTAGATCGTCCGCCGCCAACACAGACACCACAAGCTCCTTCTTCTCGTCGTGATAGAACACCTGCAGCTGAACACGCCCGCTCACCTGCTTCTCGCGAGCCAGCTGTTCCTACAACACCTCACATTACAGTCCGGACTCCTCACTTTACCCTTGTCACGGTTTAACAGCCCACTTCTACTAGTCGAGTCGATATAGTATATTATACTGTACTCTTAGTTTACCCGCAAAGGTAGAAATGTTACCTTTCTTGGTTCCACTGTAGTGTAGCGTATAAGATAGGGCCATAGTATAATCAGTCAATGTAAGACTGCTATCTTGCTTGTTTCCGCTATGGTATATCTTATAAGATAGGGCCATAGTATAATCAGTCAAGGTAAGACTGTTATCTTGCTTGTTTCTATTATGGTATATCTTATAAGATAGGGGCATAGTATAATCAGTCAAGGTAAGACTGCTATCTTGCTTGTTTCTATTATGGTATATCTTATAAGATAGGGCCATAATATAATCAGTCAAGGTAAGACTGCTATCTTGCTTGTTTCTATTATGGTATATCTTATAAGATAGGGCCATAGTATAATCAGTCAAGGTAAGACTGCTACCTTGTTTGTTTCCACTATGGTATATCTTATGAGATAGGGCCATAGTATAATCAGTCAAAGTAAGACTGCTATCTTGCTTGTTTCCTATATGGTATATCTTATAAGATAGGGCCATAGTATAATCAGTCAAGGTAAGACTGCTATCTTGCTTGTTTCCGCTATGGTATATCTTATAAGATAGGGCCATAGTATAATCAGTCAAGGTAAGACTGCTATCTTGCTTGTTTCTATTATGGTATATCTTATAAGATAGGGCCATAGTATAATCAGTCAAGGTAAGACTGCTATCTTGCTTGTTTCCACTATGGTATATATTATAAGATAGGGCCATAGTATAATCAGTCAAGGTAAGACTGTGCTATCTTGCTTGTTTCCACTATGGTATATCTTAAAAGATAGGGCCATAGTATAATCAGTCAAGGTAAGACTGCTATTTTGCTTGTTTCCAATATGGTATATCTTATAATATAGGGCCATAGTATAATCAGTCAAGGTAATACTGCTACCTTTCAGGGTGAACAAAGTGTACGATGAGAACAAGGATCCCATTATAAATCAAACAAATGAATGAATGGTCCATTTACCTTGAAAGGTAACCAGCACCGTGGTGTAGTGGTCAGTGTACCTGGCTACGAGCCTAGATTTTCCATCCAACTCCCGGCTGGTACCTTGGGTATTTCCCTCCTAAGGAGTATGACCCTAATGGTCACCGGGGTTTCGTTAGTTCTTCTTTAAGTTAAGACTCACCCCGGCTCCAAAACTTCCTAATAACTATCATCACACCATCCTATTGCACGTAGACAACCTCCTGGGCAAAGCTCTGTGCTACCAGATAGGCTAATAGTCCACACATAAGGCGACTGAACCTGAATGTCATATATCTCTCGGTCATATATGCCCTACGATAATAATAATAATAATAATGAGAATCTACGCATCAGATTGGAGCCTTTAATTCATTTTGCCGGAATATTGAGAGTAACCATTTTATTTGGAATATTTTTAGATGTTTAGAAATGAATTTTAATCAAAATCTTTAGAGCCGATTTTGAGAGAATCAACTTTTTGACTTTTTGACCTTCAGTAAACTACCCTTAATTTTAAGGTTAGATATCCAAGTCCAAAAATCCTCGGGGCAACCCTATGAAAACCCTAGATACCAAGTCTTAGTCCGATCGGTAAAATAGTTTAGGCTCTAGTATGAGATGCAGACAGACAGATAGGCAGACAGACGGAAATTCAAAAACAACTTTTTAGGATTCAGGTGGGAAGGGGGGGGGGGTGATCATGAAACGTCAACATTAATCAAAACCTCGATTTCGATATCTTTGACGATAACAATACTTTCTCTACCTGTAAGCTAGCGGGAAAGTAAAAAAAACTCTGGTAGATAGCAAGCAGTCTCACTCACCATGACTGATTATATTATAACTCTATATTATAAGATAAATAATAGTGGAAACCAGCAAAGTAGAACAGTTATCTTGATGGACTATACTATGATCCTATTTTATATGATACACCATAGTGGAATAATGTAAGGTAAGCTTGCTACCTTTTAGTGTTAAGGTGGGGTTGTAGGGATCACGGGAAAAGGTCAGTGTTTTTGCAATTTTAATAGCAACACTTTTTTTTTTGTCAAAATAAATCAAATATTGCTTCAGTACAAACATATAGTTTAATTTTCTTCAGATGGTGATATCAACAGTTGTTGAATATCTATTATGAAAATAGTGGAATTATCTAAATACTTTTTTAAATGAAGATAAAAAATTGTCATTGAACTTCAGGACACTCCTGACAGATATTTAAAAACTGTTGATGTCAACATGTGAAGAGAATTAAACTCTCTTGTATAGAAGAAATATTTGATTTGTTTTGATATAAAAACTTCAAAAGCACTGAACTTTTCTCGCGTTACCTGCTCCCCACCTTAACTAAAGGTATATTATACAGCTTTTTTCACTATGATACACTTTTTAACTAGTGATGTATTATATAATGTTAATAAATAAGATAGCTAACGTTACGTTTTTTATTATTTGTAAGATTGTATACGTAACAGAGACACGTAGTTATTTAATTACATAAAAATAGTGTATTCTAAAAGTTATAATTAAAAATGAAAAAAAAAACCTGTTTGTAATATACTTGTAGTAAGTGAGAACACTACTTGTCATGGCCGAAGTTCCAATTTGTCAAAAACCGTAGGTATACACATCTTTCTAAATTCCCACGGTTCCAGTATATATAGTCCCCCTTTGAACTACTTCTTTCTTTGTTTTTTTTATTTGGTGACGTTGTCAGACACAAGATTTGTCTTACTTATCAAACTTTTTCTTATCACCGCGTCTTGCTAATTATTCAGGTACCGTATACTCATATAGGACAACAAAAATTCCATGGTGTAAACTCACAAGTGATCTTTACCAACCAACTGGCCGCCACCGTTAGCGATGATAATGCCAAAACTTGTCGATAGAGGGTGTCATTTGGCCAACACAACGAATCCTTCAGCCGTTAATCTCAGTTTTCTAAGCTGGAGCTGCTACTTCTTTATTCAAGTAGCTCCTCCTTTTTCCTCATTATGCTTAGTTTAACCCCGTTCCAGACCCACTGCTTTACAGATAAATTATGAAAGCTCTGGGTATCGAACCCGGAACCTCTGTATCTGTATCCAGGAACCCTGAACACTAGACCACAAAGGCGGTCATATGTATATAAATATATATATATATGGTAGAAGTGAGGAAGTAAGCATCTTAGTGGTATCGTAATCTACTTGCATTCTCGTGGAAGGAGAGGGGGAGACCCCCCTCAGTAGACTCGACCGGGATTCTAACCCCTATTTTCATCGCCTTCAGCAGGCTAGTCCAACATGAGAGTGACGCCTTAGACCATACGAACACTGAAGTGGGCTAAAAATATTTTAAATTAATGGAAAAACTATTTATTTGATTTGAGTAAAAAAAACATTCTCCTAGTAAAAACAATTTAACAAAAAGTAGATAGCCGCATATGACTTTAAAATACAATGCTTAAGAAAATATGTTATTTAACCAGTTATCATAATTTTGAAAAAAACTTTTTCTTTTGTCTTTTTAGAATCAATAGATTTTAAGTAGAAATGAACTACAATATAATCTAAAACATATTCATTTAAAATATGATTAGTAAAACACATTATGAATTTATTCTTTGTAATAGTAAACAGTTAGATATTTTAAAATAATTTTCTGAAAAGGAGAGTCACTCAGTTTTAAAGCATTTACTTAAAACGTTGTCAAATTTATTATTGTGTGTTGATTGCTTTTGATATTGATATTTTAAAATGTACTATAAAACATCATTGACAAGGATTTAAAGAATATTTTAGTCACTGAACCCATTAACATGGATTTTAAATGGTTTATATTTATATTTATTTAAACTTTAAAATGATAATTTAAACAGTTTGGTGCTTCTACCAACTTTGGAATCACTATTTATCTTTTAAACAAATTTAAGAATTTATGTTGAATGAACTAGGGGAAAAATGGTATTAAATGAAAGTTGCAAGAGCTTATAAGCTTGTGTGTTTAAGAATTATTATTTTTTCAAACATATAAGGTGCTGTCATTTTCCCTGGTTTTACGTAAACTTACCTAATTAATAAGATATAGACCACGAGGTGTCGGGGTAAATTCATGAAACTTTCTTCTATAATATTTTTTCAGTAACCTTGGACCTTTAAAATCTCTCTTATTACGGTTCATGACAAATGAAAAAATGTCTTACAGTTAGTAGATTTGTTAACAGATGATACAAAAATGATTCAGAGTTTATCGCGAATGGCCAAACTGCGATCTTAAACGTTAAACGTTAACTACTTTAATTCTGTGTTTTGAGTTCGAAACTAACTTTTATGAAAATGTTTGTGACACTAAACACACTATGTGCTTACAATAATAAATCTAATTCCTCTGATGCACACATCAGCTTGTTTCTATTGGGAGAACTCTATAACGCACAAAATTGCTTCATTAAGTTTCTTCAACTCCACTCAATCATTTGTATCCAAGATTCCGGTAGATGTATTAAATTTTATGTGTATTTGAAGGTAATTTTCTAAATTCGAAGTGGAATCGTAACTAAACATGAAACTTGTGAAGTTAAAGTCAAAAATAGGATTTTTGTTTTTGTCACAAAAATCACTTCTTTTAATTTTTAAACTAATTATCTATTAAGTTCTTCTAGGTAAAGAGAAAAAACAAAGTATATCATGCTGTCATATCTGAATGTATCTATGTTTACGTTACAGATGTCATTTAATCCCTAGTCGGTGTTAAAATATTGTTTATTGGCTGTTATAAAAATAATTATTTGTTGAATTATGTCATATTCAGTGAGGTATTTCAAATTTATTCACTACTAACTTTTACCCGTCGCGGCTTCGCCCGCAATAATTGATAACATCTTTTAATTTTTAACTAAACTGTTTTGGTCAAAAATCAAACTTTTTTTTTTCAAATACCTATGAGTTTTTCTTAGTTATAGCTGTAAATAATTGTGCCGTATTTTAATTTTCACTTTTAAATATTTCGTAGTAAAATAAATATATATTATTTAAGTTATCAATTATAAATTTAATTTTTTTAAATTTTTAACTTCATAAGTAGTAAGATAAATAAATTAAATTTAAAACATTTCTAGCTACATAGCTAAAATCCCATCATATTTATTATTTATTAGTATGAAATTCCGTCACACTAATTACTATTTACTTTAATTACAAAATATCAAATCACAAATTCTTAAATAACATCGTTTCAATCAGATTATAATCATATATTTATTATTATTTAAAATCAAAAGTTAGGAATAGACCTATTTGTTATTCCAGGACATAATATACCAACGTACAAAGTTTCATTCGAATCCTTTGAGCAGTTTTGTTGTGATTGAGCAACAAACATCCAAACACACAAACTTTCGCATTTATAATATTAGTAAGATATATCAACGTTCTCTTCTACCTTCGAAATGTTTCGAAGATTCAAGGGTTAATGTGGGTGTGGACATCGAAGCCAAGGATATCTTAACCTAAACTTTGATGTCGGTATTTCAAAGCTTCAAACACCCCTACTATACTCCATTCATGGTAGGAATTACTCTCTGTAAGGTCTTTTTTCCTACCAATATCCTACTATATAATAGATTTCTGGTAGGGAAAAAGGCCTTTCAGAAAACAATTCCTACGGTGAACGGACTTTTACTAGATACACGACTCGTCTTATAATGTTGTTTATTACATTATATAAACAAAATATCTTATTTGTCGTGGGCTTGAAATTGTTTTATTTTGATGGACGTATTATGTATTGACTAGTCGTCAACTTATGATCTAATAATTGTTGTCGATGATGTAATTATATATTTTTAAACTTATCTCGACATATTTATGCTTGTTGTACGCACAAATTAGCGGTTTTTAACGTTAAAGTATATGAATTTCAACTTTTTAATATTATTTAACATTTCATTAATTCATCAGTGTATAATAAATAACCCTTTACTTTATATTGTAATCTTAAGTTTTTATCTAAGTTATAACCATGATCATTACTACTCCTTACTTCATTATTACTTAGAATGTTTTCTAAAATTACATTCTACTAGTTGAATTTAAAGATAATATTTGAGAATATTTTTAATTATCTCATTATTTATATTCAAGTATCTTGGGGATCCAATTAAGTTATATACATTTTATCTATTTTATGAAAACAACTTTTTTTTAAGCATTCATTATGTGTTAAAATGCTACGCGATATATTTTCACAATATAATCGTACTGATTTTATAGCACCGAACCTTCGAAAGTGCAATTAAAAATCTATTATATTGGATTATTAGAGGTTTTCTTAATTTACTCGTAATATGCAGAAGAAATTAGACAAATAATTACTATAGTAGTAATATTAATAATAATAAACTCGTTAAAGAACTCATTGACGTTTTCTGTTTATAAAAATATATAAACTAAATATTCCAAAGAATTTATTTGGTTTATTTTTATTAAAAACATTTCCTTTAATTACTAATTTATTTATAGCCATTGGTTTATTTCCTTACCACATAAATAAAATAATCAAAAGAAGACTTTAAAATGGATTTGACCTTTACCTGTAGTAGGATATTCTGTCACGACTTTTAACTTGTGTTAGTATACTACTGTACTTATCATTTTAAATGCTCTCCACACAAATGGTGCTCCAAGTGCAAGGAGCCATTTTAGTGAACTCCACACCACTCTCAAACTCACCTGATTTCCCACCACGTTGATTGTAAATCTTTACCCAACCGGGTTTCGAGCTAGTGTTTCAAAGGGTCATTGCCTAACGCAAATTATAATTTTTTTAAACATTTATTTTACATATTTATAATAACTTTTAATTTTATGTATCTGCAAAATTGTATTTGCACGAATTATTAATTAAAAAGGTAAATATATCCAACTCATACATATGAACTCAACTAACACAATAAACACATATTTTATATAGTTAATTAACTTATATAATAACATTTAATTTAATAAAATCCGGACCTTGGTTCACAGGCGTGAAAGCGCACGTGTCAGACGCACTCGAGGGGATTTCTCTGGCTTTTGCCTCGTATCTGCGGGGAATATCCCATTGCATGGCGAATTATATAATTATATCATTGCCCCCAAAATTACGAAAGGGGGAGGGAAGTGGTCCATTTTGTTTAGCACCGGGTTTTACTACCCATTCGGGCTATACAGTGGGGGGGTGGTCCAGATTCTATTAAATGGAGGTGATGGCGGATGTGAAGGACAAAGGAAAACACACAGAGAATGGACTGGCACAGAAAGTCGAATTGAATAAAACAAAGAAATAATATATATAAACACAGATAATGCATGCCTCTACTGCAAACAAACTGGTTCTGTACAGCCATACAATCAAAGGTAGATCTGTTATACAAACACATAGAGAGTCAAAAGCTTGGTTTGTAGAGGAGAATATGTGGTATTACTTCAGAAGAAAACCTTTTCAAACGAACTCAAATAAGATCGGTAGTTTGAAAGTTTGATTCTACAAATACTTTTTTTTTTCGATCAGCCACTTACATACCATTGCGTGCTGGCTTTTTTTTTATGTTGCAAAATTTATTATTCGAAATTATCTGAGAAGAATGGTGAGGATGGGATTTATAAAATAGGAGATAGTAAAAAAATATAAATACGTGATGAACAGGAAGCAAGTTAAGGAAAATTAATACAAAGAGGAAGAAAGTTAATAAATAGAACTAGAAGATATTTGTGCCAGAAGGGAATGTGGAGAGACTTATTATTTTTTCAGGGGAAAGGAAAATGAAAATAAAATCTAAAAAAATATATATATATATTGGTATGAAGAAGCATTTTATTATGTTTCGTTTTATTTTTACATCACAAAAATAAATTATAACCCTATATTCATATGACTTAATAAGTGAATGAGCGTTTGATAGTCTATCCACGCTATCACACTGAAATGTATATACAATAAAATTATATTCAACATCATTACAATTTTACTATAATAATTTTCGACCTAATATGTATGTAACAAACACTGGGACTAGTATGTTTAATTTTAGAGAAGAATAAAATATATTTTGGCTTTTGATATAAACCTTTAGATTATCGCTCACATTAGTTTTCTATATATCCTATGGTACAATCTTTGGTTTAATCTATTTCATTTACAAATTTATTTGAAAACACTGATATGGAATACTGCTCTTGAAACGAAAATTATATAAATAATAGTTGTATTTTCCAATATATTATAAAAATGTTTATTTATTGAAATAAAATTAACTTTTATCATCAATATCAAATATAAATTAAGTTAAAACCAATACATATTTGTGTGTTTAAGAAAAATTGGTTTCCTAATATTAAATAACAAGTTTTCCGAAAAATAATTTAATTTAACCTTTTAGCTACTAAGTCCCCCCTTTTTAAAATAATGATATGTTCAACTATTATTAAAGATAATTTTTTGGTTTTCAAAATGAAAAAATAAATAAAAAATGTCGATCGTTCTAAATAAATATAACCTCTATATAAAATAATCAGTAAACATATTTGTCACCTATGTATAACCTTACCTTAAATGATATCAAGAAGAGATTTGCTGAATAAGTCGTATGTGAGAAGGTTCCATTCACTATCTGTCGTTGAACATGTCAACTTATTCTTGGATATGTAACATTATCTTTCACAAAATAAAATTGGAAATATTTATATTTGTGTTCTATAATTTGTGTTGTTTTGTTTTGCTGAATAATACTTATTAACCTTAACACTATCTAACACTCAAGCTGTTTCAATTGAATGATATGTTGTTTTTAATTAACTTTCCTCTGAATAACGCAAATATAGATAGCAACACTCAAATTATTTTACTAGTCAACTCAAAATGATAACTTTTGCTAATTTTATTTTAATTTTATATGATATATCGGTTTATCGCGTTTTGAAACGGGATTTTCTTTAAAATTATTTTTAAATTATATATTTTTAAATGAATCTGGTATGAATGTGAACATCATTATTTTTAACTTTTACTTTAAATGATACTGTAATCCCCAATTTAATGAATTTAACATGTTATTAGGCTCTGACGTAATGTATCTAGCTTGTGTAAGTTTCTGAATGAATTTTTCTTTGAAAAAAATATATACCACCTTAAAAAATTCGTTTATATGATGATGGTTGGTTACGCATTATTTAAATAAATCTTTGTAAAATAAGCTCATTGTTATTAGTTAATATTGTATCAAGTATAAAAATAGATTTGGGAGACTCAAAATAATGATTAATGTTAGTAAAGTAAATATATTCGAAAAATCGTAGCCATTATGGATTTGAATTTGAATTTTGATGCTAGCAAGATTTTTTTCAACAAGGCTTAGCTGAAATATATATTAGCTTCTTATAAATATTTGTTTATACAAGCTATAAATAGGGCAACATTAAATATATGTATATATAAATATGTACAAAAAATACTTTGAAACATACAAACTATTGGATACATTTGGGTCAGTTTAACATTATAATAAGTTTATCTTTTTACAAGCCAATTTTATATTTCGTAATATACCTTTTCCTTAAAACACTTTGAAGTGTAAATTTTGTTTGTTTGTTTAACATAGTAATATGTGCAACCAGATTACGATATGACGTTTTCTAACCAACACAAATATCACCTCTTTCGTAGAACTATTTATAACATATAACATTTATTAAAATGATCAACCCGGCTTCTAAGAGAGAACTCCGGATTTATCTCAACATTAATGTGGTGACATTTAATCACTCATAAAATAATTAATAAAAAAACCAACCACGGAAAAAACGTAATAAGCTTAAAGACAGCTTGAAACTTTGAGGTACGGTACTTTCTCACTGGGGTATGTATTATCTATGGACGTGGGAAGTGTGAATAGTTACCAGACATAAGCGTTTAATGCCGTGATCGGGACATCCCTTATCTTTACGTACAGTACCCCCATGGCTTCTTTGGTGCTGACTGACAGCTCACAGCTGACTTCTGACAGTCAATATTTAGGTATGTACCTAAATTTGACTGTCAAAAGTGACAGCTGCTAAACTCATGTTTCTTGCAGATCATCTGGTTCGACGTAGGGATACGTAATTTGGGTCTGGTAACTTTTTAAAGCTGTCAGTCAGCACCAAAGAAGCCATGAGGCTACTGTATATAGGATATGTTGGTTAAGGATGCTACATTGTTCAGTTCTGAGAAAGATTTCTGATATATATATAAATCCCGGATTAATTATGAAGTGGTTTGATATTTATTAATATTGTTTTCACCAAAATATAGTCGAAGCTTCTGGCCATTTGAAAAGTTTAAATTTTAAGCTTAAAGTATTTCTAAAAAACATGTGCTAGCTTATATAAAACTCTATAAAACAATCCCCCACTATCTTAAAATTCTTTATTGTCATCCAAACAAAACATGAGTTTATTTGATAGATGAACGCTAGACATATGTTTCTAACATTTTGCTTTAAACTCTTAAGTAAAAAATTTCGTGGGGAGGGTCTTTAAATTTGTTTCTAAACTGCAAACTAAAAATTTAAACTTTCTAGCCTGCTGATAATTTTCGCCTACATTTGGTTGAAAATTATATTGAAAAGTGTCAAACAACTTAATAAACAATGCGGGATTTCTATACGTTTGCAATCCTTAAATTAAATACCTACAGATAAGGGCCCCGCCCAGCACGTTGATGTCCTGTAGCTATTCACACTTTCCAAATATACCTATAGCTAATAAATACCTGTGTAAGTAAGGTCTATATCATAGCTGTGAGCTAAAATAAAGTACCTCAAACCAGTTTTTTGTTTTAGGCGTATTACTTTTTTCTGTAGTAGTTTTTTTTCTAATAAATCATTTTATTTTATTCTTTTTGGTGAAGCGTTTTGTAAAACTGTTAGATAACACTAGACTAAACATGCCTGGCTCATTGTGATAAAAAAATTAACAGCTCAAACCATTAAATTGTGCTCTGACGCTTAGCCACGAGAGATTAATCTAGCTAAGAATGTCGCCTTGTGGATCCATGGGGGACTAACCTAGTTAAGAACGTCCCCAGTGGTGCCACGAGAGAGATAAACTTGAATGAGAACACTCCTGAGATTATAACGAATCATTTGATGCCATGTTCGTCAAACTCGGTCCAATAGTTTAAGCAAAACGTGGTAACAAACAAACATTACACCTAACCATGTTATCCTCCTTCTTCCATAGTCGGGTGATAGGTGACGTAATGGATTAGGGATAGCAATCAAATACTGCTTATTTTAGGGTCGTAATTCAACTAAAAGGGTAATAGGTGATTAGAATCAACTAGACTCTTGAATCTGTCTTCGAGGCTAGAGTTTGTTGTTAAAATAATCGCGCCACTTTTATCTTATGTGACATTTGTTTCCAAACAAAGCGGCAATAATGTGGGATAAAACTTTTAAACACCCATTAGAATTTCTCAAACTAATATTAATGATAAGTGTTGCGTCATTACCACTACACAATTTTCTAGATAATTTATTTGAGTAGATACATATCGAATAATATGTTTGATAACTTTTGTTTATCACACATATACATGTATCTTCTGAAATATATAATTTTCCCATAAGTAAACATTGTAATAATTATATTTTGATAAATAATAAAGTTAAATCAATTTAATTTTGAAATTAAAGCATAAGAACTATCAAGTATATAGTGCACATTTACTGGCGTTATCGTAAATTACAATTAACAATTTTCATTAGACTATTCACCGAAAATAAATCTTTGGTTTCATCAAAATAGTCTTGTTTTATATTTTATTTTATAGTCATTTTGTTGTTGTTAACAGTTTCAAAGTTGCATTGTGAATTAAGTAAGAACACCATTTGCTTAATCCAACACAGTGATCTACGTTTGATTGTACGGAAGCATTTGACCCTAATTTCATAACAAACTATGTACACAATATTGTTTAGTATACGTTTAACAGTTATAACACTCATAGTATTAAAGTAACAATATCACAGAACAGATTCACACAGGGGAGATGATAAATTTTGCTGCCTCTTGGAAAACCATCTTAGACATGATAACTTGATTAAACTTTAGCTTAAAAAAATTCCAAGGTTATTATAGTGCATACATTTAAGGAATAAGAAAATTACTTACAATAAAATAACCCGCCTCGGTGGCGTAGTTGGCTAACGCGCTAGTCGTGTTGAGTTCGACTGCTGAGGATGGGGAGATCGATTTTCGAATCTCGGTCGGGTGAACTGAGGGTGGTTTTTCCTAAATGGTTTTCCACTCTTCCTCCACGCAAATGCGGGTTCACTTCCTCTAATTCAACCTTCCCAATTCCTAATTCATTAGCGTAATTAGTACTTAAAGCGTATAACCCGAACGGGTAGTAAGACGCGGTGCTAAAAAAAATATATAATATATTACAATAAATAGGAGTGTGCTGATCTTTAATAAGTCAAAGCCAAAATTAAAGGTCAACACCTAATCGACCTCAATATCCTCAATTTTCTTCAAGTCTTTGAAAATATTTTTGGGTTAACTAAAAACTTTGACTAGTGTAAATCATTCGAACTGAATCTAAAACTAACATAAAAACAACTCTAAAATAAAATTCAAATCATGTCAAATATTAAGTTAGATTTTTTTTAGTCAAGTCCAATAAAGTTTATTAGAATTTAAACCCTGAACCATTGAAATAAAATGTAAATATTGACCAAACGACCTACATAATATGCTATTAAGAAATAATTGTTTATTGTATATTTTAATAACGAATCTGTTACTTTTGTTTTTATAGAAAATTAAATTATGCAAAAGTTTTGACTTTCATATTTGAATTTGGAATTATATTCCATAGAATCCACATCTGAGATTTATATGGATTTTTAAATTTTGAATCTTATTAGAATATTTCAAATATTGAGATTCGGAAATTCGAATAGAATCCTAGGCTTAGTTAGACTAGGATTAGATTTTGAGGTTTCATACAGGAATATATTTACTTTCTTAGCATTTGAAACGGTTCATTGGATGTTTTTAAATAGCATTTCTAGCTTTGAAATTAACTCGGTTAAAACATTCCATCTTCATTTGATAATTTAACTGTCTAACTCCCGACCGTCGGACATTTTGTAAAGTATTTTAAATTGATTTTTTGTACAATATTTATGTCTTGACTTTCTTTCCTTTAGTTTTAAAAACAAATTTAATTCTTGCGCTAAAACATATGCATTTTTAAAGCTTTGATTTTCATTTTAACAACATTTACTATAAATCAGGTCAATTTAAAATTAAAAGAAATGCAAATAAAAAAACAACTGATACTTTCATTGGTGGCCATGCGGTATAAATGTAATTCTAATGTAAATCCTGGTTTTTTAGTGACTGAAATATTGGGATTGAATCCCTTCCGACAAGAGTGTACTAGGTATGGTTTTTACTTAATGGTTTCCCACGCCCCTTCCATGCTAATAATGATACATTTACTATAAAATCTATCTTTCTAATACCTACCCTCTAATGAGTAGGCTATAAAACAAACAAAAGATCTACAATTTCTACTTTACCTGTTTTCGCATTAAAAAAAAAACCACTTTGACTTTGCTTCACTTATGGAAAATATATATTCACACACCCCTAAAAATTAAATTAATTTGTAAAATGAGTAAACAGGTATACGCATATAAAATCAAACTTATTTAAGGCTATAATTAATTATACACTTAAATAATTGTTTAATCAACACTATAGCCCAGCTTTTTAGAGCACAAACAATAAATGCAAAACAAGATAAATTAGATCATCCTCCCAAAATAAAGGATGTTTTCAGATGTTTCCTCGAGGCAGTTAGTCGAACACAATTGGTATTTATTTTATTTGGAGTACGTGATATTCGAGAAAAAGGCAAAGAGGACAGAGAGAAAGGATTTAGGCCCAACGGATTACAGTTATATCAAAGGCTTAAAGGAAGATATCCAGGTAGATATATAAGTTTATCACGTCTATACACAAGGATCAGACACAATATTTTTTAAATGGATTAAGAATTTAGAAAAGTGAAAACTCTAAATTCCATTTGATGTATACATACAGTCTTTAATTTTCATACCTGGTAAACTAGACTTTAAAATGATCCATGCAAAAAAGTTGTTTATTCACACTGGTTAACTAAGCTATAGTCATAGTAAACAACTTTATAAAGTTGTGCATACAGTCTTAGCCAGTATTTTATTTTTTTGGCCCATTCCCTACGAACGTGAAATACGTAAAATCATCTGTACTGATGAGGCACAGCTCTGACTGCTTTAATACTTCACTTTATAGACAAGAGAACAGGAAAATGAGGAGGTGAAATAGCAAAAAATAGCAACTTTGTGGGTGGACGCAACATTTAGAAGAAATGTTAAAAGTTCGACATGGCTTTGTTTAGTCCGGCTGGGTTTATATTAATGCATACCGAACAGTGCCCAATTCATAAGAAAAATGTAAATGGTTTATCATGAAATGTAATTTATGAAGTCTTACTTAAATTGATGGTCTTTTATTAAGACTGGTGACAGACTGACGTTTTGGTCACGTTTTGGTCGCTGCGGCACAAACGCTGCGGTCAGGGTCGCTCTAGTGTTTTACATTGTTTCATATGAGAGGGGTCGCTACGCCCAAGAAACGTTCACATCGACGTTTTCAAATCCGTCACGACATTCGTGTCGCTAGTCTGATCACTTTCATATGAAACAATGCAAAATTCTATAGTGACTTCGTCGTGGCGTTTGTGTCGTAGCGACCAAAAAGCGACCGAAACGTTATTTTGTCACCGGCCTAATAGAAAATAGCCCAACCTCTAAAAAATCTCTCAAATACATTACTTAATGGTTCAGTCGGAAAACAACATTAACTAAACCGTATATTTTGAAACTTTAAATTAACCTAGTTAAAAGTTTTGCCTGTACTACTAAATCAAATTTGATTTTGGTTCGGTTTTTGATTTTATTATTGTTGTGAATGTTATGGTAGACCTAATTCTCAACACCTAACAGAATAAAAAATGGAAGTATATCCCCTTTATTTTCAATCATAAACATAAGCATAAACACAGAAGGTAATTCCCGTCTTCTGTGTGTAATGGCGTTTAATTAGCTATAGCTTCTCCTTACACTTTCATTGACTGATGAAAGGGCCATCTAGTATCAAACCCATAAAAAGTTAAAGTTAAATCATCTGTATGCCTTGTGCACTATTCATTATTCACCGTGTATCAATCATGAACGCCATAATTGAAAATAAAACAATTCAACTTTTTGCGCACTATGCGATATGCACTATTCACCCTTCTTTATACATGGACTATGAACGCCATCATAAAAATAATGTGTATTAACTTCTTGTGCACTATGCGCTATGCACTATTCTCTATTAGTAATAAGTTGTGCATAAAATTAAACTCAACCTTACAGATATAAAATACGGAACGACAATAATTTGGTCTTACTTGACGATCAGTTCAAAAGCCATTTAAAAACTTTCGAAAGTATCCGAGATTTGATAAAATATCTTTTTTTTTTAAAGTTTTTTTTTGGGCGGTATGAATTCGTGTTCCCTTGCTAATGAAAAGTGGGCATAAGACTCAGTGGCCTCTCCAGTCAGGTGACAATCAATAATGATAAATAGATCTATACCGGAGTTTTGGGCAGCTTTCGACGAGTCGGTGAAGTTGGGGCCTTGTCCTGGTCGTTTTCTGTAACACACAAATATTTTTCGTCAAAAAAATACTAACACATTGTACAACACTTACTTAGGAACTCGAAAAGTTCATTGCCGCACTTACAAAAGTACGCCACCTATCCCTATTTTGAGCTATTTATATCCAGTCCACCTCATTATACCCTTTCTCTTTCAGATCAATTCTAATGCTATCATCCCATCTACGTTTAGATTTTCCCCACTGGTATCTTCCCGTTATGTTTGCCAGTCAATACCTTAAACATAGTTCTAGTTTCTTCCATTCACGCCGCATGACCTGCCCACCGTAATCTACGACACTTGAATATCCTAACAATTCCCAGTGATGAGTACAGGGCATGTATAGCTCAACATTATGTAACAGCCTCCACTCCCCGGTATCTTTATCTATTTTTGGACCAAATATATTTCCAAGCTTTTATTTTTAGAACATCTTCAATTTGTATTCGTCATGTAAGGTAAGAAACCACGTTTCACACACATAGACAACAACCGGTAAAATGATTGCTTTGAATATTCTGAGATCTATTGACGACAGGTGAAATGTTACAAATAACTGGCCTCATAGCATCATCCATTTCCCGACTTTATTCTTGTTCTAATTTCCTATCTAATATATTTATTAATAGTTAAAATTGCTCGTAAATATTTGAACCCATTAACCCTATATATTTTATAGTAATAAATAAATACTGGTAATGCTTATAAATGTGGTGTTGGAGGAGAATATAAAGGATAAAGTGGACAAATAGGGTGACTAATGAAGAAGATCTAAGAAGAAGGACTGAAAATAGGACAATTCTGCAGGTGATTCTACGAAGAAAGAACGATTGGATGGGTCACACGATGAGCATAATTGGTTGATTGAGTGACGTCATGGAAGGCAAGGTGAAACAAGAGAAGGGGAACAGTAATACCACGAATTAAACTGACTGACGACCTCAAACAAGGAAAGAAAATAAAACTTCAGGGTTTAAGAAAGGAAGATGCTGCTAAAACATTATAGAGAAATTAATTTGGAGAAGACCTGTCGAAAGACAGAACACTGAATATGATAGATACAAGTTACACAATACATTGAACTTAACCTTTTGTGTAGACGTTTAATATTCACAATTAATATGAGTTTAAATATATGTTGAAGTAAAATGACGCGGGTATCAAAATTTGGTTTTTTTTTTCCAAGCGCCGTGTCTTACTACCCGTTCAGGCTATACGATGGGGACCTTGTTGAGGTAGAGCATAACTATTTAACTGTGTATAAGTGTTTTTTAAATACACACATACACAGATAGATACACGCACACACAATTATAATACATTAAAAATATATTTTTCTATACTTAAAACATTCATAATATAAAGTAATGATATCACAGAACAGATTCACACAGGGGGGGG
>CABFVX010000087.1:471810-487938 GCA_902151425.1 Timema shepardi | reverse complement strand
TGTATGTATGTATATATATATATATATATATATATATATATATATGTACGTACCAGCTTATAAGATTAGCTAGTCCTATACATACATTTAACTGTTCAAATGGTGGTCCAACTTCATTAAGTGTATCTACAATATAGATAAAGAAAATGGCTTAGAATAAAAATAAATTGTACAACACAATCGCACCAACTTTCTCATATTATGTATTATGGCTTCAAGGAAAATTTTCAAAGATAAACTAGATTTTTAGTAAACTATCCTTAGATATGTTCTACTCATAAAACAAAACACATCATCTTGTTAATAACAATAATCATTCTTTATACATTTTAAACTAAATTGTTCAAACATAATTACAAGATTACATTATTTGTAAGATATCTTAAAATTGTTTGTAAAAATTAAAACGTATTTTATTCATCATGAACAACTATTCACAAATTTAAATTTTGAATTCAATCTTCAAGATCAATTTCCAAAATACTCGATTTTTTTTAATGATGTTTAACTAACTACCCTTAAATCATTATTTTTTTTTAAATAAAAATAAATATGTATTATTATTGATATGTAAAATAGTCTCCTGATACTAATTTTGAACCAAATCGCTAAATACGCTTTTTTAATTAAAGAAAAAGTCATCAGTAAGTTACCCAGAGCAAATTTCCTCCCTAAAACAAGTATACAACTTTATTTGTCATTTTCATGTCGAACACTCTCCAGATATACATTTCAAACATTTTAAGCCAGTTTCAAAATAATTCAAATTTTCAAAAATCACTCCTACGTAAACGACCCTTTATCGAATTTTTACCAAAATTAAGTATAAAGAATTATTTGTTATATAAAATTTGTTATATCAAACAAAATCGTTAGGGCCGTTTTAAAATATTTTAAGTTTTAGAAAATCAGTCATTACTATATTACCCAAATATAAGCTTTTACACACAATGAAAACAAACCGTGTTAGTTGGTATGTCAAACACTCCCAAGTTACCAATTTGGAACCAAATCGTTAGAGCTATTTGTAAAATATTTCTAGTTTTTGAAAAATCAGTCATCAGTAAACTACCCATACACTATTTTGTACCCCCAAAACAAGTATACAGTTGTATTTTTTAAAATCTCAAACACTCACAATATATGCATTTTAAACAAATTCGTTGGAGCCATTTTCGAAAAATGTGCAATTCAAAAAAATTATTGATCACCTAACTACCCTTAATTGAATGGATAATGTTAAAAACATTTTTTGTTGTATACCATATTTTATCTAAAAACAAGTTTGATCAAAATCCATCAAACTGTTTTGGATCCGTTGCCAGGGACAGCCGTATAGACAGACAGACATGGGGACAGACAGAATTGTAAAATCCACTTTTTGGGTTTGTGTTTTCATAAAATATTAAAATTTGTTATCTCGACACAGTTTTTTTCACGATAACAATACGTTCTCTTGATATGAGAAAGTAAAAAATCAAAGTATATTATTTTATGCTGACATCTGACTTTATTTATGGTTTACTCATGTATATATACATATAAATAGTCGGTTTTAAAATAATAGACTTGACTATCAATGATGGGGAGATCAGAGTTTGAATCCCGGTTAGGTGTACTGAAGGTGGGTTTCCCCTAAATGAATTTCTACTCCCGCTCCACGCAAATGTTGATACACTATCTCTAAATTCAATCTTGCTAATCCCTAGCACGCTCGTGATTTTTTTTAATCATCACGTTTTAATACCATTTAAGGCTATAGGCATTATAATAATTACTCTAATTTGGTAGGGATGGAAAAAGGAAGTATTATAGAGGTAATATACCCGCATTTGCATAGATGGAGAGTGAGAAACCATTAAAAACGACCTCAGTAAACCCGACCAGGATTTGAACCCCAATAACCTCGTCATCAGCAGGCCAGTCTGTTTAACCAAAAGTAACGTCTTTAGACCATTCGTCCATAAAAGAGGGTCGTAATTATTAAAACAACCTGAACGGGTAGTAAGACGTGGTGCTAAAAGAAATAAAAACGGATGAAGATGTGAGCGTGTAGTGTAATAGCTGGTGGAGCTAATTACTGTGTCTGTGTGTGCCATTGTCCTCCTGCTCTGTTCTAACTGTCCACGAGTTTTGTCGCGCACAATAGTTCCCAGTCAGCTGACAACAACAAGGTATCCGCTCCTGCTGCTTAGAGGATCACGAAGAAACTATGCTAGCTCTCATCACAGGATGGAGGTAACACTTAACCGTCGGAAGTATATTATTTATTTACTCTACTGGCGGCGTGTCGTGAAATGTTGCCAGAGTGAGCAGAGCTAGTTCAAACTGTGTCAGTGAACGTTTCTTCTTCTTATTATTATTATTAGCACCGCGTCTTACTACCCGTTCGGGTTATACGCACTTACACTAATGTGTAATGGTAGGGTGATTGTGAGATGAAATGGAGGACCTAGAGTTTAACGTGGAATCCGAACCACGGTGGAGGCCCGGCATTCCGCACATTCACAAGATGTCTTGTCAGAGGTGAAGGAAGGGTTTGGTAACGTTTCTTATCATTCAGTAGAACATTCATTGGTCAGGTATTAATGTAAATACATTTTAATATGAGATATGTTCTACACAGATTTTTGTAGGAATGTGATAATACATCTGAAATATTTTTTTCATACCAAAATCTATCCATCTACTTATAAATCTATTTATTTACTCGTATCTACCTATATATAATTAACTCGCTTTGCTCTTTGGGGGCTACGCCTCCAAACCTCCTGTGAGTTTTCTTTGCAAGTGGATGTAAACTAATGTAATTTCAGAGCCGTTTTTGATAGGTCTTACCGTTTAGCCACAAGAGACCCCCAAAGAAAGGTCCACACCGACTTTAAAGTTGCTCCACCATTTTGATTTTTTTTTCATGTGTTAAAAATGAAAATTTCTTATTTTTTGGAATTTCCCCATCGGTTACAGGCTAGACGTTATAAGTTTGCCAAATTTCAAGTTTCTAGCTCATCTGTAAGTGAGTAAACATTAATGTCAGTGAGTGAGTCTGCCATGTGGCTTTTTAGTAGTGTAATAATAATCTATATATAAATACATACACTGATTTTTATTGTAATAGAAATCAGAAAGGCCTTTTACCCTACACTATATATGATTTGTCGAATGGGGACTGAGTGACTAGAATAATTCACAAGTACTGCTTTATCAAGCTCTACTTACCCTGAAAACACTTCACAGCACTTCACTGATTACTTTACAAAAATAAATTAACTACCCAAATATATAATTTTGTGTAAACGAGCATATATAACACCCCTGTTTTTCCTTTTCCTGAGAAAAAACCCACAAATAAACCAACAATCGGTTCTGCGGTTAGGTCTCTGCAGATTGTTCTGTTCATACTGACATCTCCGGAGGCACTTCAACATCCGGAATCACCGTCAGACGAGAGTCTACTAGAGGAGGTGCGTGGTCTCAGTGAGCTTCCCCTGGACAAGCTACTTCACGTCAAACACACCTTCAGTCAGGATACAAGTTAGTTTAGAAAATGTGTAAAACTCGATCGCTATTAGCAATATTTTTTTGTGTGTTTTCTCTCATTCTCTCCAATTATAATACTCCTTGTGCCAATTATCACGTGGGTAAAGGGGCCAGTCTCATTCGCGGTGACTGGGAAGTTGAGATTCAAATCTAAACAGTGTATTTTTTTAAATCACCATGTCTTACTACCTGTTAAGGCTATACTCATTATATTATAACTACTATAATAGAATAGGGATGAGGGAGGAAGCATTTTGAAATTATCTATCCACATTTGTGTGAAAGGAGAGTGGGAAACCATTTAGGAAAACCCACGCACAATAGACCCAACCGGGATTTGAACCCTGATCTCCACATCATCAGCAGGCCAGTCCAACACGAGAGTGACGCCTCAGACTATCTGGCCAATGAAGCGTGTAATAGTGTGTTCTGATTTGATTTTTACTATATCAATTCTTACATCCCGTCCACGCAAATGCAGGCACATTTGATCTAAATTCTACCTTCTTCATCCAGTGAACACGAATTGAGGAACAACTCATCCGAGTTCGGTAATACCTTTACACGAACTTTGGAGTAAAAATTAAATTCATAGTGAATTTGTTCAAAATGGAACATGGAGCTTAGGTTACGTTAGGCAAGATTAGGTTAGGTTAAATTAGGTCAGGTTAGATTAGGCCAACAGGTATACTTTATACCCCAATTGGAGTGCACCCACTTCATTTACACCCTATTAGTGTAAATAATCTGATGGCCCTTACTGGTAATAAAGAGGCACAGTGGCGTAAGCCAATAAAAGCAGACCCACTCCGGTGGTTGAATGGTCTAAATCAGAGGTTCCCAACCTGGGGTACGTGAAAGGTTATGTGAGGTCCACGAAACCAATCTATATTTTAAAAAAATATTATTTATTTGTATTTTTACATCAGATGTAAGTTTTTCGTTTTTCACAATTTTCTCGAACATGTGTTTTTTTCCAATTACTGTCCAACTAAACTTTTTTTCTATCAATATTAAATGGGTTACGTAGAGTAATAGAAATTCGTGCGTAGGTTTTTAATTTCACCTCGTGTGGTGGGGGAGATTAGGAGGGCCACGGCGAATCGTCATTGGGGTCCACGATATGGAAAAGGTCGAGAATCACTGGTTTAGGCGTCACTATCGTAATAGATTGGACTGCGGATAACGGATAGATTGAGGTTAAAACACCTATAAGGTGCATTCGGGATGGTTTTCACACCATTATTTAATATTATCCTCCTCGCAAATGCGCGTACAATTCCTCTAAATTCAATCTCCCTCATACCTAACATGTTAAAGTAGTTAGCACATAACGGATGTGGTGATGAAATAAAATAAAAGCAGCATTTATCAAGCTTACCTTAGAAAACACTTTCCCAACTTTATAAATATATTAATTTAAGGGAACAGGTTGAGGAGGTACAATTTCGAAATACAGTGGCATCCGCTTGAATATTGGATACAGCTACTTGCTGAGGAGTGATTTATTTCCAGCCGAAGAAGAATTGCACGAGGATGATGTGGAGGATGAATACAGTGGGTCCAAGACGTCTCCCGAGGCTTTGCCCCTCAAATCTTCCTCTCGAAGACGCACCCATCCCATCAGTAGAGGCAGCTACGAGGAGGCAGACAGTGGAGGACATATGTCCAAGGGAGGGAGCTCGGGAGGGGAAGCGAATACAGCGGCCATATTTCAAGTGAGTGCTAATTGTTTTCGAGATTTGACGGAATTGCTCTGGTTTCATCTTGGGCTCTAGTAAATAAATGCATAGGATTTAAAGAATAGCTGTTTCGGAAGGTGAACTATACAACTTTACAATATTTATATGCACGCCATATTTGAAACAAAGCTGTCTTTTGGATGGTGAGTTATCCATGTTTTAAATTCTTATGTTCAAACCTAATATGCCACCAATCTCTTTTTTGGTCACTGAACCATCCAAGTTCATATTACTTCTGTGCAAACCTGATTTGAAACCAATCTTTAATTTTGGACACTGAACCATCCAAGTTAATATTACTTCTGTGCAAACCTGATTTGAAACCAATCTTTAATTTGGACACTGAACCATCCAAATTAATATTAATTTTGTGCAAACTTGATTTGAAACCAATCTTTAATTTGGACACTGAACCATCAAAGCTAATATTACTTCTGTGCAAACTTGATTTGAAACCAATCTTTAATTTGGACACTGAGCCATCCAAGTTCATATTACTTCTGTGCAAACCTGATTTGAAACCAATATTTAATTTGGACACTGAACCATCCAAGTTCATATTACTTCTGTGCAGACCTGATTTGAAACCAATCTTTAATTTGGACACTGAACCATCCAAGTTAATATTACTTCTGTGCAAACCTGATTTGAAACCAATCTTTATTTTGGACACTGAACAGTCAAAGTTAATATTATTTCTATGCAAATCTGATTTGAAACCAATATTTATTTTGGACTCTGAACCGTCCAAGTTAATATTATTTCAGTGCAAACATGATATGAAACTAATCTCTTTTTGGACTAGAAATAATCAAATAATACATTATTTCTATGCAGGCCTTTTCTAAAACCAACACGATTAAAAACTAAACGATTCCACAAGAAGTTATCTGAAATTGTCTAGATGAATTTACAAAGGTTTATTATTATATAATTTAACTGCTCCCCTAAGATGAAGCTGAGAGAAAAGGACCCGTTGTTTCAGGGTACTGTAGCAGCTTTAGCTTTCCTGGCGTTTGGCGGCTATCTGGCCTGCATTGTTGTACAATCTATAAGAGCCAACAACATGAACATGATGCCTGCGATGCCTGCTCCAGGTAACTCACATTTATAAAAGTATCTTAACTATCATGATTGCTATTGGATGGTCATCACCTCCTTTAGGAATATACGTTTTTATCCATGTTCCTTTGCTTAATACCACCATTTTATTAACGTCAGGTGTTACAAATTACATAAACTCATAATGGATTCATAGAAAATATCACACTGAAAGATTTCAACAATTATCTTTTACAGTAATCTTAGGAACTTATTTATCTATTTTACAAGTATATGAATATATTGAATCTCCATTCAATATTGCACTCACTTTATCGCTGAACTTTTTTTTAGATATAGAAAGAGGATTCCATAGAACTCATATAATTATTGAACTACTTTTCTCCTTTCTTGCTTAATCAGACACTATTTATATAATTTCTATTCTAATCTTTACTTCTAATTTGAAGCTGCCGTGATGCTTTTAAAATTTTGAATCCAGAATCTTAATTTTGCTAGAATTTGATTAGGTGTTCCGAATTTTATTATTTGAAGGATTCAAAATTTAGAGCCCAAATAGGCCGCAGATTTAGATTCGATAGAATTTAATCCATGATTCAAGGTTTACATATTTTTTTTAAATAAGTAGGGTAGTGACAATTGGGAATGAGTATGGAGTTTGAAGATTTATTTATCACTAAAATTCCAAATTTGGACCTGATTTTTAACAAATTAGTTTGACTTCCAATCTTTCTGGCGCTACTTTATATTTTCATTACATTGGTTTTAATTGCCTTATTAATTCCTCGGGTAGAGAAAATATTATAATCATAAAAAAAATCGAATTCGAGATTTTGATGGATATAGAAGTTTCATGACCAAATGAAACCTAAAGACTGGTTTTCGCGATGTCATCTGTTTGTGAGTCTGCATTTCGAATAGAAAATGAATAGATAAAGAATGTACGGGTAGGATGACATATATCATGGATCGGTAGTAAGGCGTGGAGAATGGACGGGTAGTAAGACATATCATGGATGAGTAGTAAGGCGTGGATAATGGACGGGTAGTAAGACACATATCATGGATGAGTAGTAAGGCATGGTACACACAAATGTATCTGGCCTAAATGTACAGGATTAATGAGGCATCCACCGTGCCATCCGGAAACTCAGGACTGGTGATTCTTGTTGTTCAGCTAGCAGCCCCGCCATCATGGTGATGACCCCTGAAACGCTCGGCATGATCGGTGGTGGTGGGGGTGGCGGTGGCGGTGGCGTCATGTTTCCTAGCGGGATGCTACCTGGCGGGATGCTCAACGTCCCAGGTGGCAACGCCCAGGGGGGAGGGTTCAACTTCCCTAACCTCAACCTCCCCCCTGGGGGTGATATCAACCTACCGATGTTACCTGGCATGGGCGGTGGGAGGTTACGGAAGAAGAGGAGCTCAGGAGGTTCGACGGCAACTCCGGAAGGAGGGAAGACGATGCTACCAGAACAGGAGAATTGGAGTAACATCACTGGTGACAGGGTTGAAGACATGTACCACGCCCTGGCCTTGTTGTCCGAGGGCTACTCCAAGTACCACGAGATGTACTACCTGTTAGGGGGACCTCATCTCACCGCTTCGTTCGAACCAAGTGTTGACAGTCTGGTGGGGGAAGGAGGGGTACAAATGGGTGGAGGGGGTGGTGGATTGAGACATGTTAACCAAGAGGGGAGAGCTTAGGAACAGTTCGGCTTCATTTGACGATTGTGGCATCAATGCAGATATACTTTACAACCAGATTACAATAAAATAAATTTTAATATCTTAAAATGTAGATCGTGAAATAAATGATATTTTTTTATTTTAAATTTAGTAATACATATTAGTGTTTAATGTGGAGGTTCTTTACTTTTTGAAATAGATTATAAACGTGTCTGAATATTTTATAATACCAAGCGAACCTTCAAACATGAAGAAAATCATTATTATTTAATGTCAAGTAAGTGAGACACTAATAGCGACAGTGAAGTGTCGTGTCGACAGGGTAAGCAGTGGTAGTTTAAGATGCACCTGTGAGCTGTTTTCATCACTCAGTATAACACTCATTGGTCAGGTATCAACATTTCAATGGGAGTTGTGTGGAGCAGTCTCTATGTATGATTGGTTAAATGGAGACATAGTGGTAGAGAACATATTACACGTACAGTTTTAACACGCTATAATTACCCTGGTAACACTGCACGTCACGCCACCACTGAGATTCGAGCCCCGGCAAGGTTTATCGAGTTTTAGGCTCCTTTCACACGTTCCGATTTTGCGACCGACCGAGAAATAGTCGACCAGCGAACGGGTAGCAGTCGGATTGAACCTCGACTGCTGTCCGATGTCGGCCGGGCTCCACAGGGCAGTCACCCATTCTTTTAAATGGGCATGTTTACACATGCAGGTATTTAGTAGTGATGGGCACAATCGAGTAATTACTTTTCTACATTCCCTAAAGTTCCTTCCTACCAGAGCCCCAAATAGTTCGCTACAGTTCCTCCTTGCCAGAATCCTATTATAGTTCCCTAAATAGCCCCCCTCGTTGACATAGTTAGCTAACGCGCTTGTTTCAAGTACAGCCAGACTGCCGAGGATGGGGTGATCGAGGTTCTAATCTCGGTCGCGTGAACGGGGGTGGGGGGAGTGTTATAAAATGGTTTTCCACTCTTCCTCCACGCAAATGCGTGTTAACTTCCTCTAAAGATAACCTTCCCGATTCCTAATCCATTAGAGTAATTAGTACTTAAGCATATTGCCCGACAGGGTAGTAAGACGCGTTGCTAAATAAATACATAAAAATGTTCCCTAAAGTTCTTTCTTATCAACATTCTACTAAAGTTCCTTCATATCACAATACTACAATAGTTCCCTAAAGTTCCTTCAGGCAATAATCCTACTATAGTTCCTTAAATGTATTTTCTACCAGAACCCTACTATAGCTCCTTAAAGCTCCTTCCTATCAAATCCTTAATATAGTTCTCTACAGTTCCTTCTTACCAGAATCCTACTATAGTTCCCTAAAGTTCCTTCCTACTAGAACCCTAATTTAGTATCTCAAAGTTCCTTCCTACCAGAACCTTATTATAGTTCTTTACAGTTCCTTCTTTCCAGAATCCTACTATAGTTACTTTAAGTTCCTTCATACCATATTACTCCTATAACATCATGTAGTACCAGTCTACTATAGTTCCTTTCTACCTTAAGTTTACTACAGTTCCCTAGCCCTCTCGACTTCTCATGTGTGACAAGTAACGGCTCCACAGCGAGGGAGTGTCTCCTACTATTGCAGCCAACACCCCTCACACAGCCAGGAAGAACACAAGAACACATCGTCACGGTCGAAACGGGCAATTACCCCGACACTGTGTCACACTCTGGTGGCGGAATTATACATCTCGTAAGACTCGCAGGCAATTAACGTCAGTATTCTGGTGACATTGGTACCGACTGCGGCCGATCTGTTGGTAACAATTGAGGATTTCAGCAAAGGTCACCAATAATCGTAATTAATTGATATCTCGTGAGTTGAAGTCGGTGAGTTGGTAACACTAGTAGGTAATTCGTGGGGGAGCAGTTGATATGGTCCAGTTTTCATATGGCGGGCTTTATCTGACGTCTAGAAAAACTAATAGATCTATATTCACGTATGCATACGTCAAGTCTTGCGATATGCAGTTGTCACTGTTGACAGATATTAACAAAACATATAAATTAACAATAATAACAATATTGTTAAATTTTTTCTGGCAATTTTGGATACTAAAAGTATTTTTGTATTTCACAAAAAAAAAGGCCCTTCCTATGAAATTTGGACTTAGCATTGATAATAATTAGTTTTAAAGCTTGATATACAATTTTTTTTAGCACCACGTCAAATTAACCGTTCGGGTTAAATGCCTATGTACTAATTACACTAATGGGTTAGGGATTAGGAAGGTTTAATTTAGAGGAAACGCACCCGCATTTGTGTGGAGGGAAAGTGAAAACTATTTAGGAAAACCACCCTCAGTGCACCCAACTGGGATTGAACCCCCTGATCTCCCCGTCTTCAGCAGTCTAGTCCAACACGAGAGTAGCTCTTTAGACCACGTGGCTACCGAACCGGGTTGCTACACAATTAATTTTTTTTTTATTAATAGAGATTACATTTTTACTTGAATGTGTGACTTTAAGAATTAAATGTAGTCAGACACATTGGCTCAGTCGATATCCTGTCACCCGCTTCGGTGGTCACGTGATCTGACGCACTACTCTCGTGTTTGACTAGACTTTTAATTACGGGGAGATCGAGGTTTGAATCTAGGTCAGGTGTACTGAGGCTTTAAAAAAAAAAAGGTAATTTCACTTTCCCTCCACGAAAATTTGGGTATATTTCCTATAAAATAAACACCTTAATCCATAAAAACCATTAGCGTAGTTAGTACATAAGCGTATACCCGAACAAATAGTAAGACGTGGTGCTAAAACAAATACATCTTGCCTGCCTACTAAGAGAAGAGTCTTAGGTTCGATTCCCACGCCAAGGAGTTATTTTTCAAACTTACGAATTTTGTACTTTGTATTTGATCGATTTTTCATTTATTTTTCATAACCTAATCGTTGATATTTTTAAAGTCATAGAAAGTTATTGTGTTAATACATACATTTGTCAAAGTTATTATTTTTTGAACGTTAGTGAAAGCTTTTTAACTGTTTAACCAGCTTTATAGAGAGGCGCAGACCTCTCTGTGTTCATCTAGTGGAAGATGGCTGTCATGTTGGTAGCTTTTCTCCTCCTACTAACAACGTCCACTTGTGGTGGGGACAGAGCGACAAGAAGCCTACTGGGACCTGAAGGTAAGCCCGGAAAAAAACTAGCATTTGTTCGCCCGCGGCTTTGCTCGCGTCAAACAACACATCAACAAGTTCGACAACTTCATATACTAGAAAATAATGAAACCTAGTCGCGAGCAGTGTTTTCATGCGCGTACGAAGATTCACGAATAAACACGAACTCGCTCCCACTTCACACCTTCAGCTTATATCACTTGCCATCTTATCTTCACGCAACACCAGCCGTGATGTGTGTTCGTTCACTACTTACGACCAGTTGTTTCGACACTGCTTCGCTCGCGGATGAGATAGATTGTTGGTATGTAGCTTAACCAATTCCCTGCTCGTGTTAGACTAGACTGCTGAAAACGGGGAGGTCGGGGTTCGATCCCAGTTGGGTGCACTGAGGTTTTTTTCCTAATGGGTTTTCCACTATCCCTCAACGCAAATACGGGTGCAGTTCATCTCAACAGAACCTTCCTAATCCCTAGCCCGTTAGTAAAATTAGTGCATAGGCGTATAACCCGAACGGGTAGTAGTAAGGCGGGGTGCTAAAATAAATAAAGATAAGGAGTAGGCATCTAACAGAAAAAGTCCCTTCTCGATTTCATGAGTACGTTTTAAATTTACTGGCAATAAACAAACATAAACTCGAATGTACAGACATATATTAGAGCAGGTGTCATCAACCTTTTAGTAGTGTTGTGCCGAAGTAATATTGCAAAGTCGCTCAGCGTACCAACCAACCTAAGACCACCCAAATCGTTTATATTTTTATACTAGTTACTAGTACAACTCTTAAATCAAAATTAAGCTGATTTTGTAAAATATAAATGTAACAACATGTTTCTAAATCGAATACATTAAATAGCTTCTGTTTCTTGAATATTTAATATAAATATAAATCAGATAAATCAAAATAAATACAAAAGTCATAAATGTGTTTTTGCAAAATTTGAGTTGTGAAGACATATTTTGAAATTTTGAAATAAAAAATTGAATCATTGAAACATACAACATGTTGTTATTAAAATTATTACACACATTATTGTTTTAACTAAAAATAACGGTTTTATATTATTCATATTTAAATCGCTAAGCGTGCCATTGAAAATCGTTCTGTGTGCCACTTTTGGCAGGCGTGCCGTAGGTTGCTGACCCCTGCCATAGAGTTTTACTGTATGTATAGATGAGGGTGGGTGGTTGCTGAAAACTATGAAGGGTGCAAAGAGGAAAGTCCAATTTTAACTCAAATTGAGTTAGTACTGCCATCTTTTTAGACAACCATGATACATTTCTAACGTACCTACTTTAGATTACGATTAAAAGAGGTCTCTCTCATATTTAGATTAGTTAAAAATAATATTGGCGTTCTTATGGGGTTTGAAATATATAAGTTATAGTCCTGGAAAATGTGTGTGGTGTTGCTTTCCTCCCTTTCCGCCCTGAATCCTTCACAATTGAAAGGTTGCCCGTTTTACACAAGTTCAAAGCGCACCAAGGCGCTATAACGACGTCGATTAAAGGTAAGCGTCTACTGGCCCACATCGGACGGATCGTACGAATCGGATTTATTTAGTGCACTACGTCTACTGAATTCTGAGCATTCGGATTTATGAAGGAGCTGGTTCCCAATATCTTTCCTTCAGTTCTATCGTGTCGCCTTTTGTGTGTATCTATAATTATATCACTGGGACGGTTGGTCGTTAGGCTATAGAATATTAGATACAAATATTCTAGCTGCACCCCACAAAGCTATAATTAATATAACAGCTGGTGCTGTTGTAACTAATATAATCTGACTTTAAAGAATTATCTTTCTATTTAAAAATATGATTTTTACTTTATTTAAATAAATTTTGCATCATGATTAAGTTTATCACAGTTATTTAGATAAAAATAACAAGTTATTGATTCGTGAGCACACTTAAATAAACTTTAACAACACTCCCCAGATGGCAGAGCTTTACTATGTAACTAGCGATATGAGGGGGAAAGAATAAATCACACACACGCGGTAGTTCGACAACTGATGAAGGACTAAACAGAAAGGATTTAGGCCGGTCGTGAACCACTGAATTACAGGCTGTATTTATATCGGTCACGGACGACTGAACTACAAGACATAGTTCGTGAACTATTAAACTAGATAAATGAGCTGTAGTGTCCATCTCTAAACTAATTAGAGATAATAAAGCCGGATATTCCGATTGATGCGAATGGTGGGAAGAACCTGTACTACTCAGCATTCCAGATGACGTCATATGCACGCACCACACGGACCGGATTTTACTCTGTCTCCAGGACTTCTTATCGGCATTGTCAGTGTGCGATGAGTACGATGCGGATAGGTGAACGCGGTCTCATGGTCTAGAGATGAAGAAGGTTGAATTGAAATTAAATATAGCCACATTTGCGTCGAGGGAACGTGGGAAACCATTTATGATACGACCACCTTCACTACACAATCCCGGGATTCAAACCTCAAGCTCCTCGTCTTAATAAACCCAATCTATTGTGAGTATGATACCGTAGACCCACGGGAGTTTGGGGGGGGGGTGTAAAAGGGAGGGCACAATCCTTTCCTCAATCTCCACAAGTGGCGAATTGGCCATAAAAGTTTGGTGAATTTGAGTTTGTCAGCTATCACAGTAAAATAAACCTTTTTACTGACGATGTGTGTTGTTTATAGCTTGATATTTATTGCATAACATTAGAAGCAAAAGGATTGTAAAGTTTGGCATTAAGATGTCCTAGGTTTTCAATCTGAACAAATTTCATCATTCGCATCTGAGGCAGTTGTAACTGAGCAGTCAAAGTGCACATTAAACTTGTTCAAACCGTGTGTGCTGTTTTAAATGTTCGATTGAGCAACCTAATTTCTTAATTTTTACACGGTGTGGCGAGTTTCACTTCTCATTCGCCACACTTGTGGCTACATTGAAAGATTTGTTGCCCACCTCTGCCTTAGACCGTACGACCACCGAATCTGGTTTTAATTAGTAAATGATGACCTGCTTTGGTGGTTGAGTTGTTTAAGGAATTCATCTCGCATGGACTAGACTGCTGATGATGGGGATATTGGGTTTCAAATCCCGGTCAGGTGCACTGAGGATATTTTTCCTAAATGGTTTTCCACTCTCCCTCCAGGAAAATTTGGGTAGATTTCCTCTAAATTTTACCTTCCGTTTCCTTAACACGTTAGCGTAATTAGTATGTAGGCGTACAAACCAAACGGGTAGTAAGAAGTACCGCTAAAAAAAGTCACTTCCAATAGGGGATGCCGATTCCTAGCGTGGAGTTTGTTTGGATTCTCAACTATTTATATCCCTATGTAATTAAGAAGTATTTGGATGAGGATTTATTTTTAATTCTTTCTTTCAAATAACACTAGAAAAATACAGTACTGACACTAAAAAAACAAAAAGAAACGTGAATAGCTCCCAATATTAACTTTGTCATGGTCGAAAAAGTTATGATTAGTGAAATTTGGACTTCCCCTTTCACGGTTGTGAGTTAATGGCCGTGGGGCTGGATGTTTTTTGTCTGGTATAGATTTAAGTTAGTTTATAATTCATTCGTTTATAAAAAAAACAATCATATTACCGCATTGTATTACCAGTTCGGGCTACACGCATATGTACTAGTTATGATAGTGTGTTCCGGACGAGTAAGATCTAATTTAGAGGAATTGTACCCGTCTTTGCGTGGAGGTAGAGTGGTAGACCCTTTAGGAAAAAAACTTCACCACACCTGATCAGGATTCGAACCCAGATCTTTCCGTAATCGGCAGTCCCAGTATACTGCGAGAGTGACGTCTTGGACCATTCAACCACCGGTATCTTGAGAAAATCTAACAGAAGTGAAAAGGAGAGGTTAAAGAACCTCACAAACATCTTTGACCATCTTTGTAGAGATCTCTTTGTTTGTTTTTTGTGGGTGCGCAAGGCGTGATATCCAAGGTGCGCGCGGGACTGAACATGGCGGGAAAGCTGCTAGGTCTTGACAAGGCGCAGGGCGTCGCTAGCCTCGTCAGCAGCAGTCTTCTACGAACGACGCCCGCACAGGAACCGCACCAGGATGGCCACGGTCTGTTCTTCAGGCTACTGGGGCTTGACTCCAAAAAGCTCGGGGCTATAGCCCTCAACGCTCTAATTTTCATAGCGCAGCTGGTTAGTGGTTGTTATAGTTATATCCACAATTACCGTCGATTCACACAAAAACAACAACAAAAAACAGGAGCATACCTCTATATATATAACATTGCGTCTTACTGCACACTCGGACTAAACGCCTATTTACTAATTACTTTAATATGTTAGTAGGAAGGTTGAAAGTGTATCCACATTTGAGTGGAGAGGGAACAAAACATCATTTAGGAAAAACACTCTCAATACACCCGACCGGGATTAAATGACCGATCTCTCGTTCATCGGCAGTCCCAACCATTTGAATTTTCAACTATCCGAACCACTTTTCTCACAAATTTATTCGTTAGGGCGCTGTTCCTCTCTTATTTGTGTGTGCCCCTGAAGTAATGTTGCGTGGTATGTTTTAGATTAGCAGTGCAATGACTGGCCAGGCGAAACCCCTGGAGAGGCGTCATCCCCAGAAACTGAGTGAAGAGTCCTTGATGTCTTGGCTTCTCAACAGCCCCAACCAGCAGGTAAAATAACCTTATGAGGCTACTAGTTTAGCAAAAGTTGATTTAATTATGGTAATATCTATGTGCTTATTGGGTGAAAAAGATTTGATTTTGTTGACATGTTATACATTAGTTTTTAACTATTAATCTAAGAGAATATAAATGTATTTTTAAAACTAATGTAAAAGGTTTCCCCCCCCTCTCTCTCTCTACACGCAAATTCGGCTACATTTACTTTAAATCCAACCTTTCTAATCCTTAACCCATTAACGCAATGTAAGTGTATAAAAAAAGACGCTGGCCTTAACTTAGCCCCCC
>CABFVX010000087.1:455265-471010 GCA_902151425.1 Timema shepardi | reverse complement strand
CTGTTGCTTGGAATTCCATTACCTTAACTGACTCTCTTAGGTTAGAAAACATTCAAAGAAAATTTGTTGCTGCATGCTATGATAAATTCTTTAGTAACCGGATTTATTATGATTATGACAGAATTCGAAACCTCTTAGGGCTCCAAACTCTCTTCTCGCGTAGACTTTATTGTGATGCCCTTTTTGTTTTTAATATTTTCAATAACAATATTTATTGCAAATTTGCCCTTGATCATGTAGGCGTTCATATCCCTTCTCGGGCTTCTCGTAATCCTAAATTATTTTTTCTCGATAGCTCTTATAAGACGAGCCCTATAGGTCGTTGTATCCATAGCGCCAATTCTAGATTTGTCGAGTTTGACTTTTATCATAAAAGGAAAGCTAAACTCAGAGAGTTATTTAAGGATGTCCCATATCAATAATTTATCATGTAGAGGTTCTGCCTATATTATTTAAACTTACAATATTCTGATCTATTTTTTGCATTATGTTACTGCTTACTATTTAGTTATTTGTTTTTAATGTCACTTTATTATTATTATTATTATTAACTACTTTTTATCTCGTAACTATTCACCAGTATATAAAATTATTTAGCCATTTTTTGTCTAAAATTTTTTCTTGTGTAAATATATTTATTGTAAGGTATGTACGTGTGTACTTCCAGTGCTGGCCTGTTATAGGTCTTACGACTGTTGGCCAGCACTATAATAAAGAAAATTGAAATTGAAATTGAAATTAATATTATTAGTCTTACATGTATATATTATTAATAATATTATTTTTATTATAATTACAAACATATTATTTTTTTAACAGTGTGTCTTACTACCCATTCTGTTATACACTTATGTATTAATTACAATAATGGACTAGGGATGAGAAAGGTTGAATTTAAATTTGGATTTATAGAAATATACCCGCATTTGCGTGGAGAGAGAGAGAGAGAGAGAGAGAGAGAGAGAGAGAGAGAGAGAGTGAGTGGGAAAACATTTAGGAAAACCACCCTCAGTACACCGGACTGAGCTCGAACTACGATCTTCCCGTCATCAGAAGTCTATTGCGAGAGTTGTGCCCTAGATCATGCGACCGCCAAAGTGTTTTTTGATATGATTCATTTACCCGCGGAACTTGACACTATCTTCGCCAACATACGGCAGCTGCTCAGTTGATATAGTTTAATTGTGGGTTGACGCCATGAAGTTAAAATATATATATTGTCACTATTATTATTAATTTTTTCTTGTTAAATCCTACATAAAGATTGAGTCTAAATCACTACAAATGTTCCTTATTACGCTCCCTTGACAGTTGGCCGGCCTGGTATCCCGGGCCCAGGAGCGCTCCCTCCCGGACCAACTCATCTCGGAGCTTAGGTTGAGCAACGCCCCTTGCGTGCAACTGTTGGTGTGCAAGGCGGCGCCCTTCGTTTGGGGGATGCAAGGGGCGCTACTGAGTCGTAAACCTTCATCCCTAACCCACAGGATGACCGACTTCCTACCCACGGAGCAGAGCGTCATCGAGCATGGCGAGGATTGCGAGGAGAGACTTCCAAACTGCGGCCTCTTTGCCGACAACCGTTAGGATGGGGCTATTGCGGAATTTAGAACCTTCAATAAGCGGGTGATTATCGGGGGCTACGAGCAGTGGGTACTGTACATGGCAGCCTCACCGACAACCATTAAGATAGGGGGTGAGAGGGTGTTGAGGCATTTCTAACTTTCACCAAAGGGAGGATCATCGAGAAATACGAGGAGAGGTTCTTGTACTGTGGTCTCTTCGCCAACAACTGCTAGGATAATAGGAGAAGGGAATGTTGAGGCATTTGACACGGCTGATCCTCGACTTATAGCGCCGGTCATTGTGTAAAATGTGTGTGAGGATACGTTTAGTTTGAACTCTAAGTGACACACTCTCCCTTCCCCCAAAACACGCGTTTTTCGACCCCCTTATCTCTATTGGTAGCGTATTTGCCTACTAAGAGAAGGATACAGGGCTCAAATGCCAACATGGACATTTTTTAAAATTATTGGTGAAGGTGGTAACTTTCCCTTTAAACAGCGATGACTGACGGATGTTAATTATGTTTTAGAATTAAGTTAGTTTGTAGGTCATGTTCTGATATGATCATACGGTGCAGTACGTACACGGTAAATACCCCTAAACCTTTCAATTGAATTCGGTTTGGTGGAACTCTTGGATATTGAAGTCGATATAGATGATCGTCTTTCTGAAATTTTGGTTTACTCTTTGAATATTTTTGGACACACTCTTTATGTACAAGTTTTTATTTAGAAAAAAAAAAAAGAATATAAAAAGGTTCGGTAGAATTCAGCAATCATTGTCAATATATCTCTTCACATTTTAAATATTTAGATGAACAGATGATTTAAAAATATAAATCACAAATCAAATATTTTAAATTTATTTTGTAGCTATATTTATTATAACATCTTGTACTAATTTTAATAAATAATATTAGTGAATGTTGTCAAAATGAAAATTTTATAACAACAATAAAATATATTGAAATTAAATTTATTTATTCTACGCTATTAGCCTAATATGTAAACTTAACTTTATAAATATAATAATAGATGTAATATATTTATGTAAGTAAGCATAGGCCACCGCTTGCAAAATCCAATGTACGTATATGACCAGCGAAAATCACAAGATGGAAAGGGTCATTCATTAGTTATATTAGCATAAAGCCGATCCATGAGTCGCGGGCGGCTGTGGTATCAGATCATTGTTAGTTGACGATATTCACGCGTCCATCAAAGACTCTCCCTTAAGCTATGAGTGAAGAATGACCCTAAGCATTGGAGTTGAATCCTGGCTAACTATGTGATAAAGCATGGTATTTTAATTTAAGGGTCTCAGGCTTGACTCCTGTATATTAAATCCGCATGAATGAAAATGGGAATTTTAACACAGTCAGTGTAGTGGTTTATTGGCGTTAAAACAAAACATCTGAGTAGATTGTAAAAAAAAGGGTCGTGTTTTGTTGCCACTATCTTGAAACAAAATGGGGGGACAGTTGAGAAAAGGGCCACAAAGTAGTGTTTTGTAGCCGCCATCTTGAAATTAAATGCTGGACGTAGTAGATTTTAATTAGCCTATATGTTAACCGGATGTTCGAGCTACGTCCATGCAAAATTTCAAAACAAGTCGTGTAGTAGCATTCGCATGAAGGCGTAGCAGTTGGGGGGCAAAAAAAGTAAAAAAAAGTAGTATCTAGCCGCCAACATCTTGAAACAAAATGGCAAAAGTAAATTTTAATCAACACACATGTTTATCGGATGTCTGAGCTATGTCCATGTAAGATTTCAGCACAATCGGTTTAGGGGTTTTTGCGTGAAAGAGTAACAGCTTAGAAAAAGGCGAAACAAATTATATTTTCTGGTCACCATATTGAAACAAAATGGTGGACGTGTATTTTAACTAGCCTATACTTTAACCGGACGTCCTAGTTATGTCAATTAGAAATTTAAGCACAATAGGTACAATGGTTTTTGCGTGAAATAGTAACAGATAAATACCAACTCATGTTTCTAATATTAGAAGTATTTATTGGTACATCATTGATAATCTAAACTGTAAAGTGTGAAAGGTGTTCTCACCGCTCTGGGTTCCTAGCGAGTCTCCGCTCTTCCTGGGTCCAGAACCCAAGGCACTCGGGTCGTCTAGTAGGTCGCACATTCGTCTGAAATAGAACCCAAATGGGGGGAGAGGGGACATTACAATGCTTCTGTTTTTTAGCAACGCATATTACTCTTTGTGTCTTAGGCTATACTCTTATGTAATAACTAAGCTATGGACGAGGAAGTGTACCTACACTTGCGTGGAGGGAGAGTGGGAAACCAATTTCTAAAAATCACCCTCAGAACACCCGACTAGGAGTTGAATCCCAATCTCCCTTTCATCGGCAGTATATTCTAACACGAAAGTGACGCCTTAGACCACGTGGTCACCGAATTTTACTGTAGGAGTTATATAAATAGAACCTTTCAGAAAATATAAGTTTTATGTTTTGTCGGCAACATCGATAACATCTCACATTCATAGTTTATTTTTAAGGTATTGTTAATAGCTATCATGCGATTACATGGCTTGACGTATGAATAAGTGAAAATAGATCTAGTATATTTTATAGATGTCAAATAAAGCTCATGAAAATTTTAGCGGGTAGGAAAATATGAAGCACTGAAGGATTTCAAAACAAACATTCTAAATTATTAGTGTGCTAACACGAGCAAAGTAAAGAGGAAAGAGACAAATTTGTAATCATTTATCATGTAATAATGTTTGTGAATGTGGTTGGTTTAAACTTTATTTCCTAATTGTTTTGTTTTAATAATCTATTTTATTTAGCTATCTATTTTAAATTTAAAATATTTCTTAATTATAAGAATGTTGTAGCCTGGTTAAGAGTAAGACAAGGTGTAACACCAGCATAAATGAAGACATTTAAATAAATAAAATAAAAGTTAAACCAGCCGGATAGTTGCATTAAGACATAAGTAAGACGTATGCGGAGTACTTAGTAAAGTGGGTAGCGAAACGAACTCAAACAAGGAAAGTAAATAGAAATATATTATATTTTCGAGCTCAAATTAACTTCCTCTGCCTTGCAAACATTTCACCAGTCCGTTTACTTGCCCCGTTCGATCAATTGGTAGTCAGTTTGCATTTGACCACAGCGGGTGCAAGAGATGGACTTGCTTGTGTTTCATGTGGTATTTTTGTGTTATTTATTCATCTTAAGAGAAAGCATTGTTATCGGGAATGTTTTGAACTCGATATTATGATGAATCGTTATAAATTATTTCCTACCGAATAAAAGAAAAGTTGATTCTAAAATTCTGTATATCTGTCTGTTTATATGTCTCTGGTCTAAATCCAAAACTGTTTGATGGATTTGGTTCAAGCTTATTATTTAGATATTACATGGTGGTGGCTCAAGAATTTCTTAAAATTTTTGATCCTAGCCCTTATATTAAGGGTAGAGTACAGTTGAGAGAGATTTTTTGAATTTCAAATTTTTCAAAACTGTATCTAATGATTAATTTTTTTTTTATATTTAAAGAGTGTTTAACCTTCCAAATAACCATGTATACTTACTGATACCATAACTAAAATCTTTCGAAAATGTCAAAAGAAAAGAAAGGGAAGAAGAGATAATATTTTTGCACCTAGTTATTAAGAGGATGTGAGTCATATTTAAAAATTTTTTTGTTACTGTCTGGTATTATTTTAAGCATCCTATTATTCTTATTTTATTATTATTATTCTTAGCACCGCATCTTACTACCCGTTCGGGTTATACGCATATTCTTATTTTGCTTCATGTAGGGTGGTAGGAGGGATTTATAATACACATAAAACAGCTGGGGTGCAAATTTTAAGTTTCACCGTAGGGCGTATTAAACCCTTCGCAGCGACCCTGACGCCTCCTTACTTGCACCTTGTAGGCCCGTCATTACTTCCCCACCAATAAAATATGGGTGTCAGTTGGCAGTTTGGTAGGAGAGGGGCGAGGGAAGGGTGAAAGAAGGTACTTACAAGTCAGTAGCATGCTCCACGAGCAATTCCGCCACTTCACCAGCCCGGTCCATTACCGCGCAGACCTCCTCGAAACTGCGGTCCACTAGAGGCATTCCATCCCACTCCAGCACCTGTATTATTATGTTAGAGAGTTTTATCTTGCCAGTAGAACATGTTTCACGAAACATACATATTATATCCAATTATGTTTTTAGAGGCTGAGGAACGCAGATAATTATCTAATGATTTGATAATATTTAGGCACTATCTTAAATGTGTAATATTTGAACAAAGTTTATGGGGTGAGTCAGCCCCCTGACTCCCTCCCAGCACATAGGTGCTGTTGGCGAATGATTATTGGGTTGGGGAATGGGGAACAAAACCAACCTATTATTACTTTAAATTAGAAACTAATTATATTAAATACCAAATGAATTATCTAGATGTCATATGCCTTAAGAAAAATGTTTTAGGAATATAATATTTCACTGTCTCTCTTCATGGTATTAAGAGTGCCTCCTCAAAGGCATTTCTTTCTAAAAAATAGTTTCTTAAAACAGTTCACTCTTTTCAAACACTTAGCCCCCCGCCCTCGAAAGTATTGATACCGCAAGTAGTTCCTAAAAACAATTAGATCTTCATCAAACACTCCCTCCTCTTCTAGAAAGTATTTTCTCCAAAACTAGTTCCATAAAACAGTTCACTCTTTCAAACTCTCACACCCTCTTCCCCTGAAAGTATTTTCTCCACAAATAGTTCCTAAACACAGTTCACTATTTATCATACCTCTCCCTTCCTCTAAAAAGTGCTAGCTACACAAGTAGTCTCTAGAAACAGTTCACTCTTTATCAAACCCCTTCCCTCCTCTATAAAGTACTAGCTCCACAAGTAGTTCCTAGAAACAGGTAACTCTTTATCAAACCCCTTCCCTCCTATAGACAATGCTATCTCTACAAGTCGTTCCTAGAAACAAGTAACTCTTTATCAAACCCCTCCTCTAGAAAGTACTAGCTCCATAGGTATTTCCTAGAAACAGTACTCTCTTTATCAAACCCCTTCCCTCCTCTAGAAAGTGCTAGCTCCACAAGTAGTTCCTAGAAACAGGTAACTCTTTTTCAAACCCCTTCCCTCCTATAGACAATTATATCTCCACAAGTCGTTCCTAGAAACAGGTAACACTTTATCAAACCCCTCCTCTAGAAAGTACTAGCTCCATAAGTATTTCCTAGAAACAGTACTCTCTTTATCAAACCCCTTCCCTCATCTAGAAAGTGCTAGCTCCACAAGTAGTTCCTAGAAACAGGTAACTCTTTTTCAAACCCCTTCCCTCCTATAGACAATTATATCTCCACAAGTCGTTCCTAGAAACAGGTAACTCTTTATCAAACCCTTCCTCTAGAAAGTGCTAGCTCCCCAAGCAATTCCTAGAAACAGGTAACTCTTTATCAAACGCCTCCTCTATAAAGTGCTAGCTCCATAAGTAATTCCTAGAAACAGGTAACTCTTTATCAAACGCCTCCTCTAGAAAGTGCTAGCTCCACAAGCAGTTCCTAGAAACAGGTAACTCTATATCAACCCTCCAGTCGACGAGTCGCGCGTAGTGTATACCTTGTCTCCTTGTTGCAAGCCTCCCTTCTCGGCCGGGCCACCGGGCACGGTCCACACGATGTAAGCGAACAGTCGACCATCGTTACCCGTCTTGCCGCCCACAACTCTCATCCCGAACCCTCGGGCTGAAACATATGAATTACCTGGCCATTACCATTAAACATCCGACAGTAATACAAAGCTGTGAGAACCACGTCACGAGCTCTACGTCACAAACTAGCCAATATATTCACTCTCATAGGATAGTGGGGTATCAACAGATTTTAATAACAAGGACTTTTAGTAAACACCAACCCATTTTTTTTCCAGGCAAAATTTATTATAAAATAAAATAATTTTAGTTAACAAAAGTGACAGCTTAAGATTACGTGACTTACCGTATGAATACGTAAGAATATATCTACTAGTGGCTTTTCTTTCTGTCAGATAAGGCTATGTCAGACTGTACACTCCGATTGGACTGAAAGGACTACACTATGGTCCTATCTGGTCAGCTGTGTATTAGTGGAACCATTCAAGGTAAATTTGCTTACTTTCAGGGTGAACGAAGGGTTTAATTTGTCCTCGAATTTTCGTGGAGAGAAAGGGGTGAACCAATTAGAAAATAAATAAATACACCTTCCGTTCAGTCAGCTAGGATTTGAAGCCTGACCTTCTTATTACCTAAAAACTGGACAATGTTGGCTTAGCTTTTAGTCCTCATTTCCACCTATGTCAGCAAATAATTGTGTTACGTAGTCAATTTTGAATTATATCTAATTTCGAATGTATAAATAATTTCTTGAGTGTGACCAATTAGTTTTATTGTTTCGGGTTTTTATTTATGTTATTAATTTTCAATTATTTTTTAAAAGTATTATTATTTTACGTAAGTAAATTAGTGAATTTAGCCTTAGGTATTGTAATATTAAATAAAAGTATTTATAATTAATAAATTGCTCCCACAGTATCATTATATAATATTTGATAAGCAAACACTGATTTATTACGTGTATAAAAATGTTCCAACAACTTAATAGATTTAAAGAATTTTATTTCTTATTTGAAAAATATAAGTTATATTTTACTTACTCTATATATTGTATTATATATGTATGTATGCATATATACACTATGTGTAAATATGCATATATACATGTATACAGTATATGTGTATATAATGTGTATATATATAATTTATATACGTATATATACATATATATATATGCTATATATACATACATATATACAATGTATATTATATATACTGTATATACAAAATATATATACTATGTGTATATTCTATATAAAATATATATCTGCTTTCTAGGCCCTTGTATATATATAATTTTTCCAGGGGGGAGGGCGTCCGCTAACAAATGTTACTTTAGAACTACCTTTAGCCTATAAAAGTTGTTATAAGTATATGTGGACCTACCTTTAAGGTGGCTCCAAAAATCCTGAGATCCCCAACTCTAGAGGGGTTCAGGCCCCATATTTCTACGCCCTTATATATTATAATATACAGTATATATTATAATCAATGAGTAACTTCTAGTTATTATAAGGTATGAAATAGTTTTCTTTCAGAACCCATTTGAATAAGCCAAGAAAGGTCCAAACAGTAGTCTAGTTAAATTAAGATTTACTATAATAAAATAATTAAAATAACCTAACATCAAAATTACCATCCACCTTGATATTAATTAAGTATTTATTAGTATGACCACCTCTGTCATTAATATTATTAGATTATTTTATGATAACACCAGATCAATAGGAAATATTGCCACCGTGTGTGTTTTTTCCAGTAAACATAATCATATTTATATAATTCAAGTACAGAACGTTTTCGTCGACGGTTTCGACGTCAATTTCTGCAGCGATAGGAAAAGAAATAGTGAAACTGGAAGAGGAGGGGGGGGTAACTGCGTTGAGGAAGCTAAGATGGGCTCGTTGAAATGAACAGGGGGTTGTAGGACCCCTCCCTCCCTCCCATCCATTTAATCAAGATGGGGGCACAATAGCCTCCTACCTTGGCCAGACAAGAGGCGAACAACAATAGCGGGACTCTGATGGGGATCCATTTCATTCGACGGAGAATTCTTCAATACGCTTCTGACGTCATAACTCGTGTATCGAATATTGATGCGTTAGTGACGGGCGGGCTAGAATAGGAGGGTAGGGTGAATAGGGGTGTAGGTCCCATGAGTAAGATGTTCGAAAAACCCTTATACTAAAACTTTTTTACTTTCATTCAACCCCTTGGAGAAAGAAGTATTGTGATCGTCAAAATAAAAAAACAGAAAATGTAGTTTTGGCGGTGCTGTTTGTCTGTCTGTGTGTCTGTACCTTGAGTTAGAACAGAAATTATTTTACTGGCCAAGATGAATTTTAGTATATATGTTTTTAATAAGGTTCCCCCGAGGGATTTTTGGAATTAGATATCAACCCTAAAATTAAGGGTAATTTATTGAGAACACAAAAAGAGAAAATATCTATTTTCTACAAACTTGCTCTAGTAATTTTGATTAAATGTTGTGTACAGGTATTGTTTAACATTACAAACAAAATTAAAACTCTCATTTTCCCATGAAAACTACTTTAAGGGTACTTTCCATAAACAGAAATTTCCAATTTTGATACAACCACCATTATTTGAGATACTTAATAACTTTTCAATATAAAGTTGTAGTATTATTCAAAATTAAAGTTTTCTAATCTAAATATATTTTATAAAACCAATAGTTTCTGAGCTATAAGAAAATATATATATATATATATATATATAAAAATACGTGCATCAAAAATAAAATAAATTTGCGCTTTCCCTGGGTTTAACACCACTTCTATAAACTACAGTATAAGGTAATCTTGTTATTTTTCAGAATAAATAAAAATTACAGAACATTTTAATCGAACCATTAGACACTCCAAAAATTATGGCTTCCATTTTGTAAATTAATCTCTTTTAAACTCTTGAGTGTTTGCGTAGAGAATTTTGTATATATACTGTATTGGCGCTTCTTGTCAGAATGGACGGAGAGGGGGAAGTTGAGGGGGAGATAAAATAATATAGTTTAAACTGGTTTTAATTGTGTTTTAGTATAAAAATAATTAGAAAGACTATTTGAGAACTTAATAGACTAATGTGACGAGTAGTCATGTCGATAACAAGAGGTAAGTTTCAAGTAAGAACGTTGTGTCAGCAACTATTGTTAGTGTAAATAGGAACAGACAAGGATATGCCAGACCAAAATCCTCCAGGTTAAAATAGCTGCACTCCGTGAGTCCTTCAACATGGATATAGCTAGGCACCCATCAAGGGGAATTTTTTAAAAAGAGGCAATTTTAAACATGGTTACACTAGAGATAAGACAAAAATATCCTTCTCGAGTTAATCAGCCGGCTTCCACACAGATAGGTTCAGGTAGCAGCCCAACCCCCTCTTCACATAATCCTACCTTAAAAAGAGCCTGGGAAGACTGCTCATTACAATTACCATGATCTCATTTGACAAACATTTTAAAAATGAGTCGTTCAACAACCGCACATTGGAAGTATTTTATCACTCAGCGTTGACATTAGCGAACCCCACTGTCAATAGACTCAATCTGTCTCAAGGAGCACAGAGAAGCTTCCTTAAGGTAGACGATCTGGTGCATCCTTGACTGTTACCTGTCAAATATCCACCAGATCCACCCGTGCTTGCTGATTCCCTCTCATGCTTTTGCACGGTGGTTTCATCACTCAGTTTCTACCAAAGTCGCCTCGGTGGTGTAGTTGGCTAACGCGCTAGTCCTGTTGAGCACGACTGCTGAGGACGGGGAAATCGAGGTTCGAATCTCGGTCGGGTGAACTGGGGGCGGCTTTTCCTAAATGATTTTCCACTCTCCCTCCACGCAAATGCTGGTTCACTTCCTTTAATTAACCCTTCCTAATTTCTAATCCATTAGCGTAATTATTACTTAAAGCGTATAACCCGAACGGTTAGTAAGACGCGGTGCTAAATATCAATAAATCTACCAAAGTCCGTGAACTATAAACTGGTCGTAATTCCGTAAGTTAATTCGTTAGACCTGGCCTCCACCACTAAGTTATAACACGAAACATTGAACTTCTACTAATGAATCCCCACGGAAGAGTCTATGCACACTCGTCTCGATTACATTCGACAAATCCTACCGGTTAATCATAGGACTTCTCTATTTAATCATCAAAAGGGGGTCTAGTACACTTCAACGGTATTGTCTTACTTAATAGATATTTAATCGTCTTTAATTTTGAATGTATGGATAATTTCTTGAGTGTTACCAAGTAGTTTTAATGTTTCAGTTTTTTATTCTTGGTTATGAATTTCAGATCTTTTTTGGTTAATATTACTAATTTACTATTCATATTAGTAAGTAAATTTAGTATTAATTATTGCAATATTATATTAGATTATTTATAATTAATAAACTGTTCTCACGGTATCATTATATAATATTTGATAAGCATGAACTATTTTATTATGTTTAACAAAAACATAGCAGCTACTTAATAGCTTTAAATAATTTTATTTTGTATTTAAAAAAGACAAGCTTATTTTTATATTTACCTACTTTGTATATATATGCATATAAATATCTATATCTATCTATCTATAGATAGATAGATAGATATAGATATTATCTATCTATTATAGATAGATAATATCTATATCTATCTATCTATCTATAGATAGATAGATATAGATATTTATATGCATATATATACAAAGTAGGTAAATATAAAAATAAGCTTGTCTTTTTTAAATACAAAATAAAATTATTTAAAGCTATTAAGTAGCTGCTATGTTTTTGTTAAACATAATAAAATAGTTCATGCTTATCAAATATTATATAATGATACCGTGAGAACAGTTTATTAATTATAAATAATCTAATATAATATTGCAATAATTAATACTAAATTTACTTACTAATATGAATAGTAAATTAGTAATATTAACCAAAAAAGATCTGAAATTCATAACCAAGAATAAAAAACTGAAACATTAAAACTACTTGGTAACACTCAAGAAATTATCCACACATTCAAAATTAAAGACGATTAAATATATATATATATATACGTAATAAGTAGCCCCTACGTTATAATAATGTTTAAAATTAGTTTTATTTCAGAACCCATTTGAATAGTCTAAGAACGGTCCGAACATCAAAATTATCACCCACCAACATATTAATTTACATTACATCCATTACTGTTTCCAGCCTATGATCTGAGTAGGTTTTTTATTCAAACTATATATTTTCCAATACCGGCTTGCTAGGCCTGGTGTAGCTACCAATATATTAATGAAATATTTATTAGTTTGACTACCTCTGTCATTAATATTATTAGATTATATTTATGATAACACGAGAGTAATAAGAAATATTGCCTCTGTTGTGTGTGTTTTTTCAGTCCACATACTCATATTTATATGATTCAAGTACATAACTTTTACCTCAAGAAATGATAGTTTCGACGTCAATTTCCACAGAGCTATGAAAAGAAGGGGTAAAACCGGGAGAGGGGGTGGTGGTAATACTGTGTTGAGAAGGAAGTTAACAGTACAGTAGCCCCATTGCTTCTTTGGTGCTTACTGACAGCTTTGAAAAGTTACCAGAACAAATTATGTATCCCTACGCCGAAACATATTATCTGCAAAAACATGTGTTTAGCAGCTGTCACTTCTGACAGTCAAAATGTAGGTATATAACTAAATGTTGACTGTCAAAAGTAAGCTGTGAGCTGTCAGTCAGCACCAAAGAAGCCATGGGGCCACTTTAGTTACATCTTGTTGGGGCTATTACACTATGATTATGCCCGTGCGTCAAACGAGCTCACTTGCCAATGAGTAATAAATAAGTTATGTTGGGTCGGTTCTGAGAAATTGTCTTTATTATTTTAGTACTGATTGCTTGTGTTGCCGACATCGGAGGGTCTACTTGGACAATATTTTCATTACGACGATTTTAAGAGTTGATTCATCGGTAAATATTCATGGGACGGCTTCAAATATAAATAATCGTCCTAACGCCCGTGTCTATTTGCTAAGTGCTATGTAACATTGTGTAAAGAAACTTACTGCGGTGTCCTTTGTCCCCGGGATCTCTGCGTAACACGACACGCCTTTTGGAACCGGGTCTTGCACCTGTAACATTCATGAACTCATCACATAATTGCCTCTAAATTCTACCTTAGTCATCCCTACCCGATTAGGATGGATAGTAATTATCATCTATATGTAAAGCCTAAGCCGGTAGAAAAACGTGATGACAAAAAAAAAGTTCATGACATTTTTTCTGTCAGAGAAGTTCCAATTGACGTGAACTGACCCAGGTTTGCCTCCGAGTCCACGTCGTGTATGACGATCTTGATGGCTTCTCCGTCTGCCACAGACGCTTGGCGCCTCACAGAGTCTCCTCCGTCGTGGAGGGGAGGCCGGGGGGCCGGTGCCACTGCAGATATTACTGGAAGGGGGTGAGGCAGAGCCGGTCTGAAAATACAACATTAATTTAGTACGATCTAGCACCTTCGGTAGAACACGTCTAGTCATTCCGTCAGTGTTTGTATCTGGAACTACTCATAGTGAATATTTGTAGTCATTACTTGAAGTCATTACTTGTGGGTAACACATGTAGTCAATACCTGTAGTCCATGCTTGTAATTAATACTTGTCAAGACTTGTATTACATGTTTGTAGTCAATATTCGTAAACCATGCTTGTAGTTAGTACTTGAAGTTCATACTTGTAGTAAATACGCGTAATCAATGCATGTAGTCCATGCTTGTAATTAATACTTATCAATACTTGTATTCCATACTTGTAATAAGTACTTGTTGTCAATATTGTAGTCCGTGCTTTTAATTAATAATTGTAGTCAATACTAATTTGTATTCTATGCTTTTAATTAGCACATGTAATCACTACTTGTAGTCTATTATTCTAATGAGAACTTGTAATCAATAATTGTAATCTATACTTGTATCAATGCATTCAATGATTACTTGTAACTATTAAAATAGGGCATGGTATTGACTGGCAAACACAATGGGAAAGACATTTGGGAGGACCTAGGCTCAGATGGAAGAATAAATATAGAATGGATCTAAAAGAAATAGCGTGTAATGAGGTGGACTGGATAGAACTAGTTCAAGATAGGGATAGCGTGCAATGAAGGGGACCGGATAGAACTATCTCAAGATAGGGATAGCGTGTAATTAAGGGGACTGGATAGAACTAGTTCAAGATAGGGATAGCGTGCAATGAAGGGGACCGGATATAACTAGTTCAAGATAGGGATAGCGTGTAATTAAGGGGACCGGATGGAACTAGTTCAAGATAGGGATAGCGTGCAATGAAGGGGACCGGATATAACTAGTTCAAGATAGGGATAGCGTGCAATGAAGGGGACCGGATAGAACTATCTCAATATAGGGATAGGTGGCGTACTTTTGTAAATGTGGCAGTGAACTTTAGAGATCCTAACGTCATAGAGTAAGTCGATATTTTAATCAATACTAGTAAACAGAATAATTAACCCCAACTCATAACATACTAATTTAAATCATGCAAATATTGAGTTCTATTTGAAAACAATGTTTGCTCAAATCAATTTAATGAAACAAAAATTAATGAGAGCATACGGACGGATATCTAAAGAAGAACGAACTACAATATACAACTTGCTATTTGTTATAAAATATCCAAAATATCCAAAAGATGACCAACATTTAAACAAAATTTCTGATAATAGTTTGATTGATTGAGAATTCACAGTTACAGAGAGGAATAAATGTAGCTAGAAATTATTGGAAGCCATAGGATGATTTGCTATACCTTAATTTTGGTTCGAAGAGCAGTAGAAAAAATTCAAACATATTTCTTTTCGGCCAACATTAATAATATTTCACTTCATCATTTTTGTCATTCTATAGATATTGATAATATCTATCAAAAGTGACAGCTGCAAACAACACGACTTGATGTGTAAATATATTTAAATAGTTTTAGTAACTTTAGTAACTAACGTCTAGTGTTCTTCGGGCCAAAATCATACTATAGCTTAGGATGCCATTCTTGTGTTGAGACCATGAATAATTCTAAACCCGCTTCGGTAGCACCGTGGTCTAACGCACTACGCTCGTATTGGACTAGACTGCTGACGATGGGGATTGATCTCTGTCGGGTTCACTGAGGTAGTATTTTCCTATACGGGTTTCCACTCTCCCTCTACGCAAATACGGGTACAATTCCTCTATATTTAGCCTTCCTAATCCCTAAACCATTAGTGTAAATAGCACATAATCTTATAATCTGAACGGGTAGTAAGAAGTGATGCTAAAAAAAATCTACTCTGTAGACGTGCAAATTCTAGACAGGAGTAAACGGCTGGTTGCCTAATCCAGAGTTAAGTCAGGACAATTTTTTTTAACACCGTTTTTTAACCCGTTCCGGCTATACGTTGGACACAAATAAAATTAAAAGCAGTTCATTAGTTTCCAGTTTTTCATCAGCGGCTATAGCTTCTGCGTGGTCTAAGATTATAAACTTCAAGAACATTCCCCCCCCCCC
>CABFVX010000087.1:433653-455227 GCA_902151425.1 Timema shepardi | reverse complement strand
CCCCCCCTTTAACAACTTTTTTTTGTCCAAATATTAGTTTTGTAAACATTTGTTTATTCAATATTATATAATTAAAAGGGGTTAGCAATATAAAATATATATTTCTTGTCTTCATTAAGGTGGGAGTGTAGAGAAAGTGAGTTAAGGTAAGTTTTTTGTAGCAAAACTTATTTTGGTCATGATAAATATAATATTGCTCCAGTATAAACATAGAGTTTAATTTTAGACACATGGTGATGTCAACAGTTCTTGAATATCTGTCATGAGCATAGCGGGATTGGATCAGAAAATTTTTAAATGAAGAAAAAAAAGTTGTCATTAAATTTTAGAACACCCTTGACGTACACACAATAGTGGTTGAGTTCACCATGTGAAGAAAATTAAACATTATGTTTCAACTGGAGAATTATTTGATTTATTTAAAAAATGTTTTAATACAAAAACTGCGATGTTCCCTACACTCTTAACTTAAATGTGAGTGTCCTATCTTCACTGAATGGGCCATAAATGTTTCAAATTAGATTATAATTTTGGAAGGATAAAGCTTTTAGAAAATGCACGTGAATTTTTTGCGGCCGATTTTGATAACATAAAAAAAATTAATATATTACTATTGTTATTTATAGTTATTGACATTGTATATCAAAATTGACAGCTACAGATCACATGAGCAGCCGTATGAGTACGTGAAAGTATATTTAGTAACTTTTTTAACTGTCAGAAGTTCTTTCTATGAAAATTGGACTGTGGTTGTGAAATGCACTTACAGTTGTGAGCCTCTACGCCTAGTTCGTCTGTCATCATCCACCATCAACACAGGAGCACCCTCTGGTGACAATGGTGACTGCAAACCTACAATAAAACAACATATTGATATGCTTCAAGGAATTATATAAAATTACATCAACACTAGACAAGACAATGGATTGTCGGGGCAAAATCCCCAATGGAAGAAATGCTGGTTAGTGCAGGGATAGACATCGTCTATGTAACGTACAGGTTCTCCTAGAATTTTTAAATGGAAACTATTACGATGCATTTAAATAAAGGTTCACTTAACGCAAGAGTTTTTCAGGAGAGAGCTTTCACGTCACGTGTTCTAACTAACCAATCATGGATATTTAGTGCTTTATTTGTTTTACTATGGTGTGCAGACGACTTCTTTGCACTGGTTCGTCTGTTCGCGTCTCGCGAACTCTAATACGTCGTAGTTTCTTGTTACACTTACCGTAATTTTGTACACCCAGTAAAGCGTCAATTGCAAGTACTTATAACCTAATCAACACTAAATGCTAGGGTTTAATTTTAGTTATCAATTTGTTTTCAAATAGTCCAAATTCTTTTTCTGTGTTTGTACGAGTTGTTACTTTAAATTGTGTGAATCTTAATCACACACTGGTTTATTTAAGTGAACGTTACGTGAATGCGAAGTTTATCGTGATCCCGGCATAAGAGAAGAGGTTTTATTTTATAAGAAATATCTCTAGTAAGTACTATTGTTTCAATAACATTTCAGGGGGGTCCGGACACCCCAGAACTTCCCTTTTCACGCCATTGGTTCCCACACTAATAAATCGCTCCTTATTTTTCTACAGATGACATTCTGTTCACCTTTCGGGTCATCCTGGTTGTTATTGTCGAAGTCATACAGCCCCGGGGGTTTCCCCGCCCGGAAAGATGGTCTGCGCCCCGGATTGGGCTCCGGATTGGCCTCCTGCTGTTGCTGGCTCCTCACTGAGGCCACGGCCGCTGCCATAGCCATTGCGTTGAGACCGCCCCCACCGCCTCCGCCACCCCCATCCCGCGTCGCATACACGTCGTAGGCGGAGGCGCGGCGTGGCAGCTGCACGGGCAAGCCTGCCAACCAATCAATGTTTCACTTCTCCTGAGGATGGTTTTCTAACACCACGTCTTACTGCCCGTTCGGGTCATACGAATAGATATTAATTATACTGACGTGTTAGGGATGAGGTTGATTGAATTTAGAGGACGTGCTCTCACATTTTCATGGAGGGAGAGTATAAAACTGTGTAAGGGAAGAAAACACCCTCAATACACTCGACCGAGAATCGAACCACGATCTCCTCATCATCGGCAGTCCCAGTCTAACAAGATAGTGACGCCATAGAACATTCGACAACTAAAGTGGGCTTGTGTATTTTAATCTTGTAAAATTTAAATATTTATTTATCGCTCAGCTCCCAAAATAATAAAACTAAAAAAACCCGCGATAAAATCTTTATTCCGAAGCATTTTTTTTTAAGTCTCACCTAAACCAACGTCTCCTCCTGAAGAAGGTGCGCTGCCGTCGTTCTTGAGGTCGTCATCGTAGCTGTGTTGTTTCTGCACTCGCGACTTCCTGCGGGTCCTCCCCCGGCGCCGCCTCCACTCCTCTTCCTCCTCCGGGTCTTCCGGGGGCTGTTCTATCGGACAGACCGAGCCGCTCCGGGGGCGGGGCATTTCGTCTGGAGCAGAACAAACACGGACCTCAAGTTCGTGTCACTCGGGGCAAACGATTCGATAGACTCGTACAATCTGAGAGTCTTACCTTGAGTGAATACACTATGAGCCTATATTATAAGTTACACCATAGTGGAGACATGAGGGGTACGTCGCCTTTTTTTCGGAGTAAATGAAGTTTACGTTAGCGTGACAAGGCTCTCGATAGACACGTCGACTAACCATGAAGCGGTTACTTTCCTATCTTATAATTTAATATATAGATGCTTACTTTATACATGTATATCATTTTATGGTTATATCATAATTATATATTGAAATTATCTAACAATATAATTATTTAGTTAAGTCTACTCAACTATTTTGTAATTTCATAAACATATGAATGTTACTTAATTCTTTTATAACTGGACATCTTACTCGGTCCAATTGGCAATTCAATTTATGGTGAAACTGACGCCTTAGGCCGTGTGACCATTGGTGTCCTTTAAAAGTGTCGTAATTATATCTGCGCTCTAATCCCCGATCGGGAGTTTTATCAAGCTGATACAAGAGCTTTAGGGGAGGCCTCAAGCACAACGGGGGTAAAAGGGGTTAGAAGGTAGTCGCACCTGTCTTTAGATGCTGGTCCCCTCTGCCTCCGGGAGAGCTGCCCCTCTTGTGCTGGCGCCACTCCATCTCCCTCTCCCATCGCAACTCTTCCCGCCTCTCACCCGCCACCTTCTCCAACTCTTTGAGAGAGGCGGGCGACACGTCCGAGTGGCGGCGCAGCTCAGGTGACCTCGGCGGTGCCAGTCCGGCCCCCAACCCGCCCCCGCCGCCTCCACCTCCTCCTCCCCCCCCACCTGCCGTCAACAAATAGCCACACTGTACCCTGGCTAGCTCGCGGGCCGACACGTCTGAGTGACGTCGGGCCTCCGGGGAGCGAGGGAGAGCTAAACCACCTGGACGCACAAACAGAGAGAGAGAAGCCAACAGCTACTACAAGCGGACACAAGACAAGACAAGAACATGGGCATGCGCACAAACAGACAGAGACACATTTGGCTACAAAGCAACAGAGGTCGTTGGAAAGCCGCTGATTTGGCCCGGCCTGGTTTTAGAACCGAGGACCATACTTATTATGCTTCTGATTGAACCCGATCAACAGGGCCCAGACTTTTATTAACGAAAATCTATCTAAAAATGACCTAGAAATTCTAAACAAAAAACTTCTAATTTACAAAAAAAATCCCTTAAAGATTCTTTAAAATTAATTCAAATTTTCAAAAAACCGTCTATAAATTTTAAAAAATACTTCAAATTTATAATAGAGTCATTTAAAAATCCTGAAAAAACTTCAAATTTACCAAAAAACCCACAAATTTAAACAAATCATGGATATAATTTATGTACAAATGAGCATTGTCTGTGATGTTAAAATACAGACCCTGGTGATCACATTTTTACACAGTCAAGCTCGTTGGTCCTTTTTTTTGAATGGGATTGTACATTAAGTCCTCGACTTACGCGGTTAACTCAACCCCAAACTTCTGCACACGTTTAGAAACCGTGTAAGTAGAATGACGTTGACTTTTTCAGCTGTGGGTTAGTTTACCAAGAATTCCCTCGATTATATTTAAGGCTACGCTTGATAGATGGCTTTACTAGTCTTAAGTCGAAGTACCGCAACCGGGTATTTATAAAACCACGTAATTCGAATCCGTGTAAGTCGAGTACATATTGTTCCCTCTAATTTTGCTTGCCCTTTGAAGACAATGAGCACATATTCATTCATTACAATTTTTGTTTCTGTTTCATCACATATTGAAACCCGTTTAGGCTTTCCACATATTTACACTAAGAAAGCAGTGATAGGAAAGCTATTACTGAGAATAAAGGTACACGCAATTGCATATGGGGAGGCTGATAAAGCATTTAGGAGAGAGAAAAAAACCTCCCACAAGGAATTCTATCCCCGATCTCCACGTCACCGAAAAACTAGTATATTGGTGTGTTGACACCACTACATTATTGTGTGTGTGGTTGATAGGTTGGGTAGTCAGAGGGAGGGAACAGTTTCCTAGGTACATTCCCATCAAGCAGAGAAAGCCATGGCAACAACCCACGATCCACTACTGAAAAAAAAGGGCGTTGCTACACAAATTGTAAGAAATGGGACTTGATAACCTGGTAGAGCGGTTTCTTTGTGGGAAAATATATCCGAAATATATAATTAACTATAATGACGGAGCCTGAATGAAGGGAATTGAAGTAAATGTGTTATAGGTGTTTGAAGTGTGGACTATATTACTTGGCGTAGCAGCTGCAAAGCGCATTGGAGGACATTCGGGGACAAAGCCTACATCTAGCTGGGGTCGTAAAAGCATTTGGCAATCTTCTACAGAGTTTTACTTTAATGCAAAGCGTTAAGCTTTGTTAGAATATTAATAGCCCGTCTCACCCCCACGGGTGACACATTGCTTAGTTAGGTGATACAGCTCGAAACATATCTTGCTTCTTTGTGTGGTTTTCTTTGACATATTAAAAATAATAACACAGCGGGTATATTAACAGTTATACAAAACATATTTGTTTGACAAACATACATTTTAAATCAATTAATAATTTTTTTACCAAGTATGGGGCATATATTTAGGATATAGGATTATCAGAGTTAAATTATAATGTTTTTATTAAATCATACTAATGTTTGGTGTTTATGTTTGCGCATGGCCAGAATTGTTATCAAAATATAATTAATGCTACTTTAAATTGTAGCACACATGCTTAGTGAATAATATTTCTTTCTGTTTAAAATACTATAAGTTGTGAACTCACTTCCTTTTAACATAATACATATTGAGATATAATTAAATGATTTAGCATGTAATTAAACACACGAATAAATTAAAAAATTAAATTAATTAATCTGAATTAAATGGAAATTAAAAAGTCTTGATAAAATCATATTAAACATTTCACGTAGTTGTGAATTCTTTAAAAATAATTTCCCAAAATACAAAGATTCAATATACATATATCGATATCTCTACAAGAGCAATCATATATATATAAAATACATAACTGGTATATAAATGTATCCTATTCAAATTATTGTAAGAATAAATACATAATCATTTAAAATAAACAGTGTAAAAATTTAATTTTGATAACTCTACATGAGGAATCATATATATTGTAGAGTTATCGAAATTAAATATTTATACTGTTTAGTTTAAATAATTATGTATTTATTCTTACAAACATTTGAATAGGATACATTTATATACCAGTTTTATATATATATATATATAATAGTTATAGCAATCAATACCATATTGTATTTTGATAAACTGGTTCACAGTTCACGTGAATTCTACGTTTTAATCAGCGGCTCATATTTTAATAAGTCATGCAGCGGGGTGTGTGAGTAGTGACAGATTGGCGATGTACAGTAATGGGTAAGATATACATGTAGACCACATGAAACTGTACAAGACATGGTCAAGTAGAAAACAAACCATCGTGAAGAATCTACTTGGAAATATTTTATACAGACAGCACACATAAGCCAACATATATACAAAACACAGATTAAATAGAAAGTGGTGAGCACATTTAGTAATAAGTTTTTTTACATATATATATATATATATAATATCTTTCTTCTAAATAATATGAGATTTAATATTTAAAAACTAATTAATATACAATTAAAATGTGTCATCAATCAAATTACGTATTAATGATTTTATTTTAGATCAGAATTAAAATATATGTATTCAACTATACAACTCATAGTTCAGTTGTTTACTATCACCAGTGGTGTAGTCGTAAATTTGGCAGTGCCGAAATGCAAGGTCGTAGCCACCCCAAAGTTGAATGGGGTTGCAGGGCACCACAACCACAATTTAGCAAACATAATTCTTCTAGAAGTTATTTGGAGCATTTTATTTTTGTTATTAAGGCAGAAACTTACTTAGCGCACTTCCTCTAAGGTTCTAAAAATTCGCATATAGTACAGTAAATTATAACATAATATATTGATTCATAGTATGAAAAAAGGTTTTAACATAGTATTAATATAAAATCTATTAGTTATCTTAGAACTGCATAGTGTAAAACTTTACTAAAAAAAATTGAATATTTTTTAATGAAAAGCAGTCCCAGAACGGCGCTCGCACGCGTTCCAGCTCCACTACACCCCTGACTATTTATTACTTTTTATTCTTATTAGCTGTCACAGGAACAGGGTTATGAATAAAATTGTTCCGGAAAGAATTGGTGTATAGGAGTACATGATATAGTGAGGACGCAAGGGTGAGATTATATGGGCTATGATGAGGATGTTGGAGTAGATCAATTAGTGGAGGAAGCAAAGGTGAGATAGTATGTCATTTAATGAAGATGTTGGTTGGTGTATAAGATAGTAGAGGAAACAAGCGTGAGATGGTATGGTCATGTAATGAGGATGTTGGAGTACATTAGATAATAGAGGATGCAAGGATGAGATTATATGGACTGTAATGAGGATGTTGGAGTAGATCAGTTAGTAAAGGAAGCAAAGATAAGGTGGTATGGTCATTTAATGAGGAGGTTAATTGGTGCATGAGATAATAGAGAGAACAAGGGGGAGATGGAATGGGCATTTAATTAGAATGGAAAATGAAATAATCCCAAAGAGAGTGATAGAGATTGAGTATATAGTGAAAAACCATAAAAAGAGACGAAAGATGAGAAGAGCAGATGACATTAAGTGTGAGGCTGAGAGTAGAAGAATAGAAGCAAGTAAAGGAATAACAATTTTGAAAGTACAAATAAAGATGGAGGAATTTTACGAAACTGGCCATAACACAGATGGAAACATTGATGATGTTAACTATGACTTATGAAAACTATTGATAAATAAGTGTATTCTGGGTGTGTGTTAGTGGGATCCTTGAGGTTTGGGGTACGGGAATTCAAAGTTAGTATTTTTGTAGTTTTTATATCAAAAATGTATTTGGACTAACTAAATAAAATATCGCTTCAGTAGATACTTGTTTATAAATAGCTATAGGAAGTATTTATAATACATATGCATTATTTTTGAGAAATAATCTAAAATATGCTAAATACTTAGAAAAAATAGATAAAACTTTAAAATTCTAGTTTCATATAAGTAATATCAATATCATAATTAATGCACCTGTATATGATGTGTTTACATAGTCAGATATAGCCGTTACCAAACCCTAATAGAGTAGGAGGGTTACTGATGGGTTACCAGCCCAGCGCTTAAAAACAAATCAGGTTTCAAAATACATAAGCAACCTAAAAAAATTAAGTAATTAAATGATGACAATAACAAACGTTGATAACTTCGGTTTGAAATGTGGAACATTCTAAGCTCGTACCGACCAGATCCAACAAAGACTGTAGTATCAAAAGTGTACAATTTTATTCTTGATGCATTAGTCTTGTAGGAAATCAGGTGGTTTGGTGAGGGGACACTACATCAATACCGGTCCGTTAAATTCTACAGAGGTTGCACGAAGATACACAATCTCAGAACATGCCTTGGGATTAACGACCGACTAAGATTGATGGTTCAATAATTCAAAGAGATATATAAAATAATATGCTTCAGAAAACTAAGCAGCCGAGGAGAACAATCACATTTTCCGCCGCACATGCGCCAACAGGAATTAGCGAGGTAGAGGAGAATAATGACTTATACGAACATTTGGAAAAGGGGTATTGAAGCATAAATGCTAGAATTGTGAAAATTGTGATGGGGGACTTTAATGTGAAAATGTAGAAGCAAGATGTGTATACACCAAAAATAGGTATGGAGGGACTGCATTTGGCTACAAATATTAACGGGTTGAGAATGGTAAACTTTGCGGGAGCCCAAAATCTGGTAATGAGCTCGATAGCGTTCGTACATAGACGGATACACAAAGAGGCATGGACTTCACCGGAACGAAAAGTAGTGAATCACAGTGACCACGTTATGATTTGGGTGGGATGTCGAAATGAGATAGAGGATGTCAGAACAGACAGAGAAGCGGATGGTGTGAGCGACCACTTTATGTTAGTAGCTAAAATGAAAGTCGGGATGTGAATTGCCCGACAGAAAGAAAAGCGATGATACCACATAACACCGGAAAGTTGAAAAACCAAGAAGATAGGGAAAGATATGCCCGGGAGATTGAAAAAGGTTTTGAACTATTAAAACAAGACAGCGGAGAAGATAAAAAGGAACGAGAGAGAGGAAAAAATAGTAAAATATGAATAAATCAATATTAAGGGTAGCGCAAAAAAAAATATTGGAAAGACGAAATCAGGCAGAAATTATAGTGGGTTGATGGAAATTGTGAGGAGGAGGAAGAAATCAAGGAAGAAGTGTCTTCAGGATACAGAGACTGCCGAAATTAAATAAACAAACTGGATATAAAGAAGAAATTCAGCAAGGATGCTAAGAATGGAAAAAGGGCCCATCTGACAACGATAGTGGAACGGGTTTAAGAGGAACATCAGATAGGCAATAACAGGTAAACATTCTTGAATATCAAGGAACTGAATGTTGAAACAATGGGAAACACAATGTGTACTAACGACAAGAATGACAGCTTGTTAACAGGCGAATAGAAGATCTTAGAAGCCTGGAAAGAATATTTCAGCGAAATTCTGAATTTGGATTACCCCATGAAGAAATTTTAATGGAATGACGACAGTGAAGAAAGAGAAGATGAGATGGAAGTATTAGAGACAGAGGTGAGAAAGGCCATAATACGTTGAAGAAGTGGAAATCTCCTGGGGAAGATCAGATAATGGCGGAGATGATCAAAGAAGGGGAAATAATACTGCCTAAAGATGTATTTTAACTAATCATAACTATCTGGAGAGAGAAGAAAATACCTGAAGAAGGGCAAACAACGATAATATTCCAATAAACAAAAAAAGCAAGATGGAATGCAACAACTATCGAGGTATCTACTGCTGAACGAGACGTACACAATACTCTCACTGGTCATTCTGGTCAAGCTGAGGCCACTCGCCGAAGGAAAGGTCGGTGACTACCAAGCCAATGCCTTAGGGAAAGAAAACATACAGTAGATCACATCTTTACGATGTCACATCTATAAAAAAAATGCTGGAAATATGACAATGACGTTTGTGGACTTCTCCAAACTGTATGATGGGATTCACAAAGATAGTATGTATAAGATACTTAAAAAGATGAAGATACTCCCGGAAATAAGAAGGGTGATCAAGGCTTGTATAGGAACGACAAAAGCAGAAGTGAACTATAAAAGAGTATTGTCAGACAAATTGAAGATAAAAACAGTAGTAAGGCAAGGAGATGCGATATTGCCGGTAATGTGCAACTTGGTTTTAGATAAGTTAATGAGGTAAATGGACAATAGAATGCACTGGATTGGTTTTATGATTAATGGAAAGCACAGATGGTTGGCCTTTGCCAATGAAATCGCGCTAGTGGCTGAGGAGGATATGGATATAGTATTGATGGCCCTGGATCTACAGAGGGACGCCGAAATCCCGAAACTACTACAGTTTAAAGAATAACTAAGCGGGATGGATATAATTATCTCAAAATGGGGACTGGATAAAACTTTCTTAAATAGGAATAGGGTATGTGGACTGTATAGAACTAGCTCAAGATAGAGATAGATGGCGTAGTTTTGTAACAGCGGCAATTAACTCTCGAGTTCCTAGTGCCATAGAGTAAGTAAGATTAAATACATAGTAAATTATCTACTACTTCAATACTTAAGTGATAGCGTGATTATATCATTGTGTGAGTTATTGTGCAGATTGACTGATAGATACAAGTGTTCTACTCGTACGATAAAAGGCGAAAAGATTACACCAATTCATTAAAGAGAGGAACATAAGTGCCACAAGATAGAACACTGAGCATGTGACTTTAGTAACAAACAACTGTTAAATCAGGTATTTGAAACAAAACACAAAATTTAGGACAACCGTGTATTTTTTTTATACTGAATATATATTAAGGTTTTTTTTTTCCTTTCTATAACTTTAGATATTTGTATAGTTAAGTTACACGGAATGAATATTCAAAATAAATATTCATACAAAATAAAAAAAAGTTGCTCTATCATTGTAGGTTTACTCTCTACGTTTGTTTAGCTACATTGAAACTTCGTAGACGTAATAGTTTCTACAAAGAAGTGTTTTACATATTTTCTCAATGTTTGTTTATGTGTATATATAAATGTATGTATGTATTTATGTAATATATGCGTGTATGTATGTATGTATGTATGTATGTATTTATGCGTGTATGTATGTGTATATATGCGTGCATGTATGTATGTGTGTATGTATGTATGTATGTATGTATGTATGTATGTATGTGTGTATGTATGTATGTATGTATGTATGTGTGTATGTATGTATGTGTGTATGTATGTATGTGTGTATGTATATGTGTATGTGTGTATGTATGTATGAATGTAAGTATGTACGTATGTATGAATGTATGTACGTATATATGCGTGTATGTATGCGTGTATGTATGCGTGTATGTATGTATTTATGTAATGTATGCGTGTATATATGTATTTATGTAATGTATGCGTGTATGTATGTATGTATGTATGCGTGTATGTATGTATTTATGTAATGTATGCGTGTATATATGTATTTATGTAATGTATGCGTGTATGTATGTGTATGTATGTAATGTATGTATGTATGTATGTATGTGTGTATGTGTATGTATGTATGTGTGTTTGTGTGTATGTATGTGTGTAATGTATGTATGTATGTGTGTAATGTATGTATGTATGTATGTATGTGTGTATGTGTGTATGTATGTATGTATGTATGTATGTATGTTTGTATCTATGTTTGTATGTATGTGTGTATGTGTGTATGTATGTATGTATGTATGTATGTATGTATGTATGTATGTATGTATGTATGTATGTATGTATGTATGTATGTGTGTATGTATGTGTTTGAAAGAGAGAGTGTACTCAGTCCATACCAATTATAAACTAAATCGAAACAAATCTGCGCTACACATATTTTTGCCCCAACGTGTGCACAATTATAAATAATACGACTTTGTTTATTTTGTCATGCGTAGTAATGTCTTATTTATTGTTCTAACAAGTGCATTTTTGCCCATTTGCCATTAATTTATAGATACAAAATCTTAACATTTGCTTCAATTTCACATTTACCTCGTCTTAAAGTGTGTATTTTACTCACACTTTGGATGGTAATAATAATTGACTAAAGGGTACAAGAATACCCGTTCAGTTATATGTTATGTTGAAAAACCACATTTTGCTATACAGACAAACTTAAAAATGATTAGAACTAAATAAGATAGACTTCCTAGGAACACGATAAGGAATACAACATCAGCCCATTATTTTTCACCCTATCTTAGTACCCGTTTGTATCCACTTTGTTGATCGCATGGTCTAAACCCTAAGGTGTCACTCTCGCAACAGACTTAACTACCGATGATGGGAAGAGTGAGGTTAGAATCCCGGTCGAGTGTAATGAGAGTGATTTTATACTCTCGTTCCACACAAATGTGAGTACACTTCCTATAAATTAAACCTTTCTTATCCCTAACACCCCACAATCAGTGTAGACTTGTTAGGAAAATACGAATACATTGTTTGCTCTAACTTAATAAGGGAGAGAAAGTTGTTATTATTATTAGCACCGCGTCTTACTACCCGTTCGGGTTATACGCACTTACGCTAATGTGTAATGGTAGGGTGATTGTGAGGTGAAATGAAGGACCTACAGTTTAACGTGGAATCCGAACCACGGTGGAGGCCTGGCATTCCTCACATTCAAAAGATGTCTTGTCAGAGGTGAAGGAAGGGTTTGGTAATCAGATAAATCTTTGCCGGGACCGAGGATTGAACCCCGGCCGCCAGCATAGAAGTCTGACACCTTACCCCTAGACCGCCAGGTCACCTAGAGGAAGTTATAGTTTGAAATGATTTGTACTCCTATTTCCAAGGAATAGGAAGGGAAATCCCTTTAGAAAAAAACACACCCTTATTACGCCCAACCGAGATTTGAAGCCCAATATCCTTGTCATCGGCAGTGCAGTCTATTGTGGGAGTGATGCCTCTAATGAAAGGGGGGTAACTCAGTTTTCACATTAGCCTCAGGTATGAATTTATTCAAAACAGGTTCACGTTGACCACCAAGATACAACTGCCTCAGACGAAAATGATGAAAATTGTTTTGATTGAAAGTGTAAGACAATTTAATGGGAAACTTGACAAGACTTTGTTACAAATTTTTACCATCACATACCTTCAAAAAAATGTTTGTTTTACTGGGAGAATTGTAAAACTCAAATTCGGCACACTTTTATGGCCAATTCGCCACTTGTGGCGATTGACAACAGGGCTGCCCAACCCGTGCTTAGATCATGTGGCCAACGTAGTGCGTTTAAAAATGGTTAATAGAAATATTTTGATATATTCATACGTAAAGTCATGTAGTCTGCAGATTTATCTTATAATTAATATAAGCAATGCCTATAAAATAATATATATTATATTAAAAACGGAGTGGAATGGCCTGAAGTGTTGCCAGAGTAAACAAAACTAGTTCAAACTGTACCTCATCACTCAATCAATACACATTGGAAAAAACAAAGAACATACATTCCCATGTGAGATATGTAGAACAGAGGCTATGTATGATTGGTCAAATGGGAACAAAGTGGGAGAATCTCACTCAGTAGATCACTCATTGGTTGGGTATCAACATTCCCATGTGAGTTGTATGTAGAGTGGAGCTTATGTATGAGTGGTCAAATGGGAAAAAAGTGGGTGAGAACATATCTCTGAACACTCATTGGTCAGATATCAACACTCTCATGTGAGTTATGTAGAGCAGAGCCTATGTATGATTGGTCAAATGGGAAAAAGTGGGTGAGAACATATCTCTGAACACTCATTGGTCAGATACCAACACTCTCATCTGAGGTATGTAGAGTGGACCCTATGTATTATTGGTCAAATGGGGACAAAGTGAGAAAAAATATAACACAGGTACAGTTTTAACAAACTCTAATTACCCTGAAAACGCTCCACGACAAGTCACGTCACTGGTAACATCTATCAACGTGAACAGTAAAAAATTTAAAGTTTTCCTTAAACTGTCTTTTCTTATCTCGTTATTATTGTAAATAGTCATCCACGAGCTAACAACCAAACATCATAATGCAACACCAACAGTTGGTAGGCGTGCAACGGGATATAGATTAATAGCGTGGCCAAAACATGATAGTTGTGAAATAAGACTTTCGTATCTTGTTGTTGTTGACTGAACCGCTCAAATTTGAGTGACGCACCCGAATTTCCGGAGCTACCGGAACCGATCTTGACGTCGGAATGACGTCGCTGGAGCGCCTCGACCACTGGTACGTCCAAAAGTGTGTCCATGGACTCCTGCGTCAAGATGGGCTGCGCACGACTCTGCATCTTGCGCCGACAGATGCTGCACCGCCATGATTTCTGCGCAGAGAAAGAACAAAAATATTTATTATTATTTAGCACCGCATCTTACTAACCGTTCGGGTTATACGCTTTAAGTACTAATTACACTAATGGGTTAGGAATTGGGAAGGTTGAATTAGAGGGAGTGAACCCGCATTTGCGCGGAGGAAGAGTGGAAAACCATTTTAGAAAAACCACCCCCAGTTCACCCGACCGAGATTCGAACCTCGATCTTCCCGTCCTCAGCAGTCGAGCTAAACACGACTAGCGCGTTAGCCAACTACGCCACCGAGGCGGGTGACAACAATATTTCAATTACAAGTAAAATATGATCTTAGCAGGAAGTACCTTTTGGAGAATAAAAAAACACATAATTTTTATCAATACCTATAAAATAACAATAAAAATAACGTAAAGTATCTTCCTGTGAAAATTGAACTGTACCCTTCGTTACCTTGCCTAATTCCACTATGGTGCAGCTTATAAAATAAGCCCATAGTGTAATCAATCAAGGTTTGGCTACTACCTTAAATGTGTCCATTTTGGTGCAGCTTATAAGATAGGCCCATAGTGTAATCAATCAAGGTAAGGCTACTACCTTGAATGTGTCCACTATGGTGTAGCTTATAAGATAGTGCCATAGTGTAATAAGTCAAGGTAAGGCTACTACCTTGAATGTGTTCACTTTGGTGCAGCTTATAAGATAGGCCCATAGTGTAATCATACAAGGTAAGGCTGCTACCTTGAATGTGTCCACTATGGTGCAGCTTATAAGTTAGTGCCCTAGTGTAATCAGTCAAGGTAAGGATACTACCTTGAATGTGTCCACTATGGTGTAGCTTATAAGATAATGCCATAGTGTAATAAGTCAAGGTAAAGCTGCTACCTTGAATGTGTCCACTTTGGTGCAGCTTATAAGATAGGCCCATAGTGTAATAAGTCAAGGTAAGGCTGCTACCTTGAATGTGTCCACTATGGTGCAGCTTATAAGTTAGTGCCATAGTGTAATAAGTCAAGGTAAGGCTGCTACCTTGAATGTGTCCCCTATGACGCACATTATAAGATAGTTCCATAGTGTAACCAGTCAAGGTAAGACCTTCCAAGCCAAAGGAAGTGTACACTGTACACCCTCCATAGTCTACTACCACACAGGCAGAGTAGCTGTGCTAGTTTTTTTTTGGTCGATTCAGTATCTAGTGACGTTGATACACCAGCGCTACTGTAGGAGATGACGCAAACAAACACGCCCACAACCCTCCCACTCCCCCTCAACCTGCCCACACCGCCATTGAATACACACTTGCTTAATTAATTCAATTAGTTGCTAGATTGACACAATGGCCGTGTTTATCTACCTGGATCAGGGAGATGCACCTCAAAGGGAAGATTATGTGCGTCATATCAAGAGTTTCAGCCAAAGGATCAGGTGGATTGTTATTTATCGCTTCTATTTTGTTTTGGTGCTTGTTTTCTTATAACTTATCTCATATTTAAACGCGATTATGTGCGTCATATCAAGAGTTTCGGTCAAAGTATCACATGTATTGTTATTTATCGCTTCTATTTTGTTTTGGTGCTTGTTTTATTATAACTTATCTCATATTTAAACGCGATTATGTGCGTCATATCAAGAGTTTCGGTCAAAGTATCACATGTATTGTTATTTATCGCTTCTATTTTGTTTTGGTGCTTGTTTTATTATAACTTATCTCATATTTAAACGCGATTATGTGCGTCATATCAAGAGTTTCGGTCAAAGTATCACATGTATTGTTATTTATCGCTTCTATTTTGTTTTGGTGCTTGTTTTATTATAACTTATCTCATATTTAAACGCGATTATGTGCGTCATATCAAGAGTTTCGGTCAAAGTATCACATGTATTGTTATTTATCGCTTCTATTTTGTTTTGGTGCTTGTTTTATTATAACTTATCTCATATTTAAACGCGATTATGTGCGTCATATCAAGAGTTTCGGTCAAAGTATCACATGTATTGTTATTTATCGCTTCTATTTTGTTTTGGTGCTTGTTTTATTATAACTTATCTCATATTTAAACGCGATTATGTGCGTCATATCAAGAGTTTCGGTCAAAGTATCACATGTATTGTTATTTATCGCTTCTATTTTGTTTTGGTGCTTGTTTTATTATAACTTATCTCATATTTAAACGCGATTATGTGCTTCATATCAAGAGTTTCGGTCAAAGTATCACATGTATTGTTATTTATCGCTTCTATTTTGTTTTGGTGCTTGTTTTATTATAACTTATCTCATATTTAAATGCGATTATGTGCGTCATATCAAGAGTTTCGGCCAAAGGATCATTTGGATTATTATTTATCGCTTCTATTTTGTTTTGGTGCTTGTTTTCTTATAAATTATCTCATATTTAAACGCGATTATGTGCGTCATATCAAGATTTTCGGAGAAAGGATCGGGTGGATTGTTATTTATCGCTTATATTTTGTTTTGGTGCTTGTTTTCTTATAACTTATCTCATATTTAAATGCGATTATGTGCGTCATATCAAGAGTATCGGAGAAAGGATCAGGTGGATTGTTATTTATCGCTTCTATTTTGTTTTGGTGCTTGTTTTATTATAACTTATCTCGTATTTAAATGCGATTATGTGCGTCATATCAAGATATTCGGAGAAAGGATAAGGTGAATGGTTATTTATCGCTTATATTTTGTTTTGATGCTTGTTTTATTATAATTTCACTCATATTTAAACAGATATTTCATAGATTATTTAATGCGTTCTGTGGTTCGGATCTCACGTTAAACTGTAGGTCGTCCATTTCATCTCACAATCGTCCTACCATTACACATTAGCGTAAGTGCGTACAACCCGAACGGGTAGTAAGACGCAATGCTAATATTATTATTATTAATAATAATAATAATAATAATTTAATGCGTTGATGCAATCATTTGAGAAACATAAACGTGTTTTTTTAAATATCTTCTTTTATCTTCGCATGCGTTTCTTTAAAGCTTATTTCGTGTTTGGCGCGATATTTTTAGAAAAAAAAGAGAGTGCGTATAATACTTTTTTGTTTATAAAACAACCATTTAATAAACAAGGGCTTCTTATTTTTATTGCTTATTTTAATTTTAGATGCGTTTTAATAACTTATTTCGTGTTTTGATGCAATCATTTAAGAAACAAGAACGTGTTTTATAGTAGCTTCTGTAACGTCCCTATACTACTTTTGACAAAACTGTATAAGGCCAGTGGTTTTATCTGGGTGCCCGGTAGCCCGCCCTACTACAGCACTACCGGGGCACCGTAGGGGTTGATATGGATGGTTCGTGAGGAATGAGACTGGCGAGTTAGCCCAATAAGATATATTATTAATCTAGTCAGATACTAAACTACTACATGAGTCACCGGATAGATCTCCCGTGACGAGGGAGCAAGCACGATAACGGTCTCGCAACCTATCTGTAGACCCACGATTGACCCTCCATCGGGGTAAACCACCAGATCACATTTTATATCGTCATATCGTCAGACGTGCTAGATACCATCACACATGTACTCAGCGTGATTCCCACCATTCAACAACCATGTGTTATTCTCACACTTAAAACTTGCTGATCTCGTTGTTCACAAGCCAGGAAGGTCCATCGGTCGCAACGTGCTCGCTCGTCAACAGGATGCAAGCTATATGAGCTATATGCCATTCTCAGCAGGATGGAAACCCAATACCCTTGACTTCCAAGGAAATGTACAAGCGTGGGCTAAACTCCTGCCAGAATAAGCCCTAAAATAATTATGTTCCTTCACTTTTTTCATTTATAGATGCGTTTTAGTAACTTCTTCCATGTTTTGATACAGTCATTTAAGAATCAAGAACGTGTTTTATAGTAGTTTCTTTCATATATAGATGCGTTTTATTATAGCTTCTTTCGTGTTTTGACGCGATCTTTTGATTGAATATAGCCTGATTACTAAAGATTATCTCTTGTTTTTAGTACGGTCTTTTTTAGAAATAGGAATTTGGGTTTCGAATGCCGACTGGGCGTACCAAAATGGTTTGCCCACAAATAGTTTATTAATATTCCGCCTCGCGAATGGAAGTGTAATTTCTTGAAATGTTAAGCTACTCTGGTGATGTTGCTCGTTGTCTAAGCCACTTTTAGTGTATTTGTGAGGTGAAATGATGATGATGAGTCCTCTGGTTGTTGGGTTCCACTTTATAATATTGTTTTTATGAAGGTGGTGAAGGTAGGGGACTTTCGGAGCTTGGAGTATTTTTGTGCTCCAGCCTGATAATGTTAGTAAGAGCTGGATTCTTACTGTATATTAATATATGAGAGCTTGCTTTTTACCAATTTAATATTATTTATTTATTTATTTATTTATTATATTTATAAACTTAACCCGATAACTGTTTCTTTATACTCGAACAGTTTTTATTTTTGAAAATACGGAGATTAATTTAACGTGGGCCGTTCCCGTATAATGCCGCAGGACGACTGTGGACGACTGTGTAGAGAAGAAGCCTTTTTACGTATATCTTTCGAAGGAAATTGTTCCAGAACCATCCAGTTTTTTTTAAGTTACACCAATGTCTATACTTCTAGAAGCGAAAGAATGAGGTTGAGTGAAAAAAAGAGACAGAACATGTCTTTCAGCCATGTTTCACAAGTGTTTACAATAGGGGTGGAGTTAACTCCGAACGATGAAATTTAGTTAACAATAAAACATAATAACATATTTAGTCACCCAATTTGGAGAGGATTTCCTAACCCTTATGGATGCCTTGAGTTTTATATTTAGGAAATATTAATTAATTTAAAATACATGAATGGTGGAAATTTTTGAGTAGAAGTATTACCAAAACTACACATGTTTGTTTATTTATGCATTCTAATAACCTAACATAATTTTAGTGGCCTAATTAACCTAAACTAATTTTATGATAAATATGAAAATAAGATTCAAAATAGTTAATTTATTATTTAAAGAAACTTAGCAACAGTCAAATTTGGCGTAGTTGGCTAACGCGCTAGTCGTGTTGAGCTCGACTGCTGAGGACGGGGAGATCAAGGTTCGAATCTCGGTCGGGTGAACTGGGGGTGGTTTTTCCTAAATGGTTTTCTACTCTCCCTCCACGCAAATGCGGGTTCAATTCCTCTAATTCAACCTGTCCAATTCATAATCCATTAGCGTAATTAGTACTTAAAGCGTATAACCCGAAAGGGTAGTAAGACACAGTGCTAAAAAAAAAAGTCAAGTTACACAATGCTACAATGCAAACACTCACTGGGAATAGAATCCAGGACACTTGAATCAGTAGAAAAATCTCGTCTGAACGAGATGAGCGAATGTTACACGACGTGTGTTAACCTACCTCATCCTCGTTGGCGTCCATCTTGGAGTAGGAAGCGCAGTCCTCGCACACCTTCTGCTGGCACTCGAAACATATGCGGAAGTAGTCCTCTGGTTTGAAGCTCTTGAGGCAGACTCGACAAGTCCCGGCCCTGTTTATTGGCTTAGTAGGATCCACTTTCCTGTAAAAAGATGGTAACAAGACTGACAACTCTAAAACCACACCTGACACGCTCCTGATTAGAAGGCCCCAGTTTCCCGTGAGAGAAGTAACAAGGTTGACAACTATTGAAGCACACCCAACACACGCCTGGTTAGCAGGATCCAGTTTCCTGTAAAAGAGGTAACAAGGTTGACGGCTCTTGAAGACCACCCGATATGTTTCTGGTTGGCAGGATCCTGTTTCCTGTAAAAGAGGTAACAAGGTTGACAGCTCTTGAAGCACAACCGATATGTTCCTGGTTGGCAGGATCCAGTTTCCTGTAAATCGGCTCTTGAAGACCACCCGATATGTTCCTGGTTGGCAGGATCCAGTTTCCTGTAAAAGAGGTAACAAGGTTGACAGCTCTTGAAGAACAACCGATAAGTTTTTGGTTGGCAGGATCCAGTTTCCTCTAACAAATGTAACAAGGTTAACAACTCTTGAAGCACAACTGATATGTTACTCCTAGATTTGTGGGCTACAGTCGTGAGCGACGTCAGCGCTCCAGTACGCAAGTAAAAAGTTCAAGTAGCATACTTAACTCTTGGAAGAGCAAAACACCGTCACTGATTGCGAGCCAAATAACTGATACACATTCTTAGTGGTGACCCCATCGTAAAAATTTAACTTCTATTCACCCTTATTAAGTATATTTATTGTTTTCTCTTTCAAATAATCAAACAATATTAAAAAATATCCTTCCACTCCAAAGAATTAATTGTTTTGTAGGTATGGTTTAATATGAAAACAGGGCATATGACTCAACCTTATATAACCTCATCTCGTTTCCATTATATTCATCCCTTTTTGTACCAAATATTTTCTTGAGCCCCTTGATTTCAAACACCCTAAATTTCTCCTCCTCATGTAAGAAAAGAGAACATGATTCACAACCATGGAGGACAACCAGGGGTTTATTCTGGGACCACCATTATTTTCCCTATTTATTAATTACCTACATTCTTCTCTGTCTGATTTTAAGTATCACCGATACGCGGAGGATCTGCAACTATATTTGTCTGACAGTAGTATTAACTTATTTTCAACTGTTGATAAAAGAAATGTGGATTTTAAATCAATTCGTGAATGGTCAGTTAACATCAGTATAATAATTAACCCCATTAAATCACAGTCAATGCTTATCGGTTCATATAGACTTTTGTCTAATACAAATTTCTCTTTTATTCCAGATATATTGTTAAAGGATACTATAGTCCCTCTATCTTCGCACGCAAAGAATTTAGGCGTAATAATGAACACAAATTTGACTTGGGGGGGATCATGTGAACAACATTTGCAAAAAAAGTTCCACTGCTCTATACACTCTCAAAAGACCTACACATTTATCACCATCTGAACTTAAAGCTTTGCTTGTACAAAGTCTGATACCGCCTCATTTTGATTAATCTGACAGTGTATGCAATGACCTAACAGAGGAACTATCTAATAGACTCCAACGCTTACAAAACCAATGTGTCCGTTTCATTTACAATCTAAAATACCTCGACCAGATAACACCGTACTTCAAGAAACTGGAATGGTTACGACTGAAAGAGTGACGTTAAATTCACTCTCTTACTTAAGCTTCCAAAATTCTTAACTCATCCTCCCCGGAGTATATCTCATCCCGTTTTCAGTTCGTGAAAAAGAACATCAGCTTAATACACGTACTAGCAATTCTTCCGTTCTCTTTATACCCTTACACAAATCCCGGTCCTACTTTCAGTCCTTCACTGTAGCCACATCTCGGGCATGGAATAAGCTACTTACCAACACTAGGAATTTGGCTACGCTAACTGCTTTAAAAATAGCTATATTCACTCATTACAAAAAGAACTTAACTTCTAACTTTTGGTCTTGAGTAGCTGGGAAGCTAAACTGGATATATATTTGTGTATGTCTTTGTCTAAATTTAATTGTTTGTAATGTTTGTTCTACATTTTGTAGTATGAATGATTTATTAATTAAGTGAATATTAATATTGTATGCATGAGACACACGTCTGATCTATTTGATAGCGTGACCACGAGTGCCTAACACACGTCTTATTTCTTTGATAGCGTGA
>CABFVX010000087.1:420407-432185 GCA_902151425.1 Timema shepardi | reverse complement strand
TAGCGTGACTACGAGTGCCTAACACACGTCTTATCTATTTGATAGCATGACCACGAGTGCCTAACACGTCTTGTCAGGGGTGAAGGAAGGGTTTGGGAATAAGATAAATCTGTGCGAGATACCATATTTTTATCATTATTATTATAATATATAAAACTATATTTTTGGATTAACAACGTATATAGCTCTGCCTTTTCTCAGGAATTTTTTAACCTCGATGAAGTTGCTAAACCTAAGATATATCAGCCCATAAGACTATTAAGATTATTAAAGACAACATGGCGTATGCCACGTTCTACTGACTCACTGCGATTTCGGCGCAGTGTCCTCTTGTTTTGGTATAATGCTCTTATCTTCTGTGGGCGTCGATACGCTCTCTGTGGGCGTCTGTGATTGTCGAGGAGACAGTTTGGTCACTGAAACAAACAAGTGGATCATTAGAACATCGTGATACATTTTACACTGCTACTGGAGAAGCTATGTTTCCACTGCTGTAACAAACAATTTGATCACTAGGACATTGGAATATATTTTACATTGACTGGAGATGCTATGTTTCCACTGCTGTAACAAACAATTTGATCACTAGGACATTGGAATATATTTTACATTGACTGGAGATGCTATGTTTCCACTGCTGTAACAAACAATTTGATCACTAGGACATTGGAATATATTTTACATTGACTGGAGATGCTATGTTTCCACTGCTGTAACAAACAATTTGATCACTAGGACATTGGAATATATTTTACATTGACTGGAGATGCTATGTTTCCACTGCTGTAACAAACAATTTGATCACTAGGACATTGGAATATATTTTACATTGACTGGAGATGCTATGTTTCCACTGCTGTAACAAACAATTTGATCACTAGGACATTGGAATATATTTTACATTGACTGGAGATGCTATGTTTCCACTGCTGTAACAAACAATTTGATCACTAGGACATTGGAATATATTTTACATTGACTGGAGATGCTATGTTTCCACTGCTGTAACAAACAATTTGATCACTAGGACATTGGAATATATTTTACATTGACTGGAGATGCTATGTTTCCACTGCTGTAACAAACAATTTGATCACTAGGACATTGGAATATATTTTACATTGACTGGAGATGCTATGTTTCCACTGCTGTAACAAACAATTTGATCACTAGGACATTGGAATATATTTTACATTGACTGGAGATGCTATGTTTCCGCTGCTGTAACAAACAATTTGATCACTAGGACATTGGAATATATTTTACATTGACTGGAGATGCTATGTTTCCACTGCTGTAACAAACAATTTGATCACTAGGACATTGGAATATATTTTACATTGACTGGAGATGCTATGTTTCCGCTGCTGTAACAAACAATTTGATCACTAGGACATTGGAATATATTTTACATTGACTGAAGTTGCTATGTTTCCGCTGCTGTAACAAACAATTTGATCGCTAGGACATTGGAATATATTTTACATTGACTGGAGATGCTATGTTTCCACTGCTTTAACAAACAATTTGATCGCTAGGACATTGGAATATATTTTACACTGCTACTGGAGATGCTATGTTTCCGATGGTGTAACAAACAATTTGATCGCTAGGACATTGGAATATATTTTACATTGACTGGAGATGCTATGTTTCCACTGCTGTAACAAACAATTTGATCGCTAGGACATTGTAATATATTTTACACTGCTACGGGAGATATTATGATTCTGTTGCGGTCACCAACACTCGAACCGTTGAGTAGCATATATATATTTTACACTCTCTTATCGATAAGGTATTTTAATCGTGACCATTTTCTAACTCGAGTGACTCCGAACTCTATAAGGCGAGTCAAAAACTGTATTGCATGCATGTAATATAATATTTCCACTGGAAGTTAGTGCAATAAGGCATAAAAATAAAAACAAGTTATTTTCTTTTTTTGGAAAAAATGTTCTTAGCAAAGTATATAATTTATATGCATTATATTGTAGCCGATATATTGCAAATCAGATGTTGCGTTTTGGTTAAATATTGACTAAATCTTTAAAAGTACTTGAGTTTGGTGTTTACTGGAATGAAAACAAAACTATTTTATATTACTCTTTATATATATATATATATATACTCTTCAATTAAAAGTTGACATTTTACACAACAGCAAAATAAAATAATCCACATATTTTGGTTGACTATTAAAACCTAAATGTCCAGGAAACGACAGGTAGCTTAAATACGAGCGTAGAATGGAGCTTTGTGAATCGAATAATGTCGTTTGGTATAGGGGGGTCAACACACATTATTGTATTGCAATTTATATTTCATTCCTACCCTGTTTGTTCTCCTACTGCTGGACAGCTCTACCCAGGATTGGTATAGACCCACATAGATTTCGGGCGTTCAGGAATTTCTTTTCGACTTTCCTGGCGCCTAAAATAATTTGGGGTAGAATCAACTTTTATTTAACTTTCCAAGAGTTCTTAGATCCTACGTTTTTAAATGAATGAACATCAGAATATCTAGCAGGAAAATCAGATCGTTTCTAACCCTTCTGGTGGTATTTTGGTAATAATAGTTGAAGACACTTTGTTCTAACTTTACCAGCAGTTAGACCCAGACGAATACCTTCTGTAAATGTCAACGTCTTCTCTCGCTCTCAACATATTTCATCCCTCCCTCCCTGTCTGTTCGTGAAAATTGGTTCATTAATCAGCAGTGGGCAGGCTAAGAAGAGGACGTTATTGGAATCTCGCCAGACCAACTGTGTTTGAAGCCGTGGCGATGTCAGGGACTAGTATCGTCCACCAAGCCCTCTCCCCCCACCAACTCCTAGACTGGACACGTGATATGACGTCACGGACCTGTTGATTGACACGTGTTGCTTGCTTGCCACAACAGGTGGATCCCTTACACGTCTCATCAGAGGTACAGGACAGTGACATAGCCCAACATCGGTGGACGTGCGGATAGAGGAGTCAAGCGTGTCTTGAATGTTGATGGGGAGGTCGACTTTAGAATGTTGGTAAGAGGAAATAGGAGTGGAAGGATTTGCTCCAATGAAGTAGGGTGTAAAGAGATGGAATTGATATAGAAATAGCTCGATATAGGAATGGGTTGTAATAAAGTTGGCTGGATATAGCTCAAGATAGGTATATGGTGTAATGAGGTGGAATGGATATAACTAGCTCAAGATAGGGATAGGTGACGTACTTTTTTAAGTGCGGCAATTAACGTTCCAGTTCATAATGCCATAGAGTAAGTAATTAATGGTGTGGGGAGGAGTAAGGTAAAACTTAGAAGATGGAATCGTTAGAAACTATTTATTATTAAAAAAATCAAACTCTATACATCCCGAATAAATTTTCACAAGTGAGCCAAGCTAGATGAGTTACACGTATAGTATACGTGACCCTCAATGCGGTAGTTATTTATTTTACAAACGTACATTATTTAAGAATCAAATAGCCAAAACTATTATATTATAATAATTGCACAAGTGGCAGAAATAAGCCAACTACCGAGTCGAAGGTGGCTACGTTATCTGATAGCTCGTGATCTTAATAAATTCACACACTTGTAGCCGATTATTTCAGCACGTCCATCATAGACTCTGCCTTAAAATATGAGTGAAGAATGACCCTGGGAATGGGACGATTCCTGAATAGCTAAGTGGCTAGAGCAATTGCTTACTAAGCCAAGGGTCCCGGGTTCTATTCCTGTGTCCAGGTTTCGTTTTTCAATTTCCAGAGTACATAATTTAGATAAGTCGGGTGTACCAAGCAAGACAAATTAGGTAGCTCGTCTATAAGATTGGACGAACTCAGGAGTCAGAAAGTCCCCTAAGGCAACCAATTAGACAACATCTAAGGAGTATGGGGACCTCTGCCTCTCTCTCCTCCCCCAAACCTTCACATCCCAGCCATCCTTAAAACTGCCGCGAGGAAATAGCGTAAGATTGGTAACAACATTAAGATAGTGCGAAATTACCTGGTGATGACGCAATACGTGGTCACGTCAACGCACGAGCTTATTCGAATAAGTAACCAAATGTATTTTTTCATATAAACTTAGGTCTATTCAGTGGCGTCTCGTGGAGTGTTGCCGGGTTAAGCAGAGCTTGTTATAACTGTACCTGAAATATGTTTTCACCCACGCTGTACCCATTTACCGATCAGTCATAGGCTTTGCTCAACATACCTCACATGGTGATGTCGATACCTGGCCAATGAATGTCCTATTGAATGATTAGAATAATAATCAAAGGTACAGTTAAAACTAACTTTGCTTACCCTAGAAACACTACACGCCACGCCAATAGGCCAATTATTGATCATTCACAAAAAAATGTAATCCAACTGTATTCAATTCAATTCCCAACCGGAAGACTTGAAGAAGGGAATTGTAATACATATTTTTAAGAACAAATGCAGGCAGAGGTGTACGAGTTATGTAGGGTGTTCCGGGATAAACGGCTAAACTTTGGGAAGTGGTAATGGATAAAAATACTAATTAAAAACGTATTTTGGAGATATTACCTATCAACGACCGAACGAGTGGATGACTGACGCTTCTTCGAACGATTGAGTTATCCTCTATCGTAATGATTGAAGGTCATTAACAGAAACTCCATACCCTTTTTTACCATACAAAAACAAAATCTAATCGCGTTAAATCAGATGAAAACAGAGGCCAAGCCACAAGTTCAGCACGACCGATACATCTTCTAGGAAAATTAATATTAAGCCATTGCCGAGGACTTCTGAAGAAAAACGTGTTTTTATTTAGTCTTTTGCTGTTTGAGTGAAGAGGAAACTAAAACGAGCGAATCTCCAAAATACATTTTGAGTTAGATTTTTGATCCACTATCACCACCCAAAGTTTATCCGTTTAACCCGGTAACATCCTGTAGAATAAAGCTTGATGCATACGCTCACCGAAAATAGTAGAATCTGCCTGAGTGACGCAGAAATTCGCACGCTCTATGTTGACCCATGATGCATTGCATTGCAAACTTAAAGCAGCTGATTATCAACATATTTTATTTTATAGTGGATACACATACATTTTAGATCATTCTCTTGATGGGATGTTTTCAAATTAGGATGCCATGTCATGACACAATCCAACACATTAATATTCACGCTTTCCATTAACGGATTATTTCATATCTTCTCACAAAAGCCACCGAAGCTGTCTGTTCACTTATGGCTGTACAGCGCATGCGCATACACACTGATTTGAGATGGCTCGTTTTCTAGTGCTGAAGGTTCAGGCAGAGCGTATAAAGTATAGACTAGTGGAACTCTAGCAGAACTTGTTGCGTCAATGAGACGGAAATCTAGTGATTGGATTGGAGCTCGTCACCTGACCACATTTTTGCTTTGCGCTTGTTTTTCGGTTAATGTGTAAATCCACAGTAATACTGCCGATGTTCCACCATTCAAAGATATAAAAGAAAATAATAATTATAATGAAAGGAAGGTGGAGAGAGGAACAGAATGAATTTAGCATAAAGGTCTACGATTAACTTGATCCTCGTTATAAGACAGCTGATGGAAATAATTTGGGATGTACTTGGTAGTGGTATTTATGGATGTGGAGAAAGAATATGTTAATTTGTGTATAAATAAAGTCTGTAAATCGATGGAGGAGGCTGAAGTGGAAAGAGGAATTGTAATGAGAGAGAAGAGTATGTCTGAGGATAACGAGAGTCCAGGAGTGGGGGGGAGGGGATGGAGTGGCGCCAAATAATAAATAGAGTGAAGCAGGATAGGGCTCTCTAACCACTCCTATGTATTTGTAATGGTAATGGAAACGGTCATGAATAAAGTGACAAGGAAACTCGGCGAGGAAAGAATGAAAGTCATGTTGTCTGCCGATGACTTGGTGCTATGGGAAAAGGAAGAGAAAGCACAGGAAAAAAAAGTACAGAAATGGATTGAGGAAGAAAGAGTATGCAATTAAATTTAGCATGGTGCGGAGTGAATTGACGGCAGTGTCAAGGAAGAGGATAAGGCCCAGTAAAGCTATAAAGTTGGCCAGAATACAGCTGAGAGAGGTATACACATAGTGTAAAATATCTTGGAAGCGTGATTGAGGCAAATTATGGTATTAGAGAGGATATAATAAGAAGAGGGGAGCAGGGGGAGTTGTTTAATAGGTGTGTAAGAGATCTAACATGAAGAAGAGAAGTGACCTTGAAGTGTAAGGAAGTGCTGTATAGGGCGTACTTTGTACCCATTGTCACATATGAAGCAGAAACATGGTCGATGAATGTAGGAACGACTAGGAGAGGGGAGTAAATAGGAACTAAGTTTGGGAGGAGCATGTTACAGAGATAAACAGGATTAGGAACTAAGCTATCCGGGTAAGAGTGGGGGTACAGGGACTACATGGGATAGAAGAATCAAGGCTGAAATGGCATGGTCATGTAATGAGAATGGAAAAGGAGAGACTATTAAAGAGAATTATGGAGATTTAGTATGAAAGAAAAAACCTTAAATGAGGATCAGAAAACCAAAAGTGTGCAAGTGAGAAGAGACTAACGGAAGCGATTAAAAGGATGTGTTTTACTAAAAATGACCTAGCAATATGCTGGTAACAATGTTGTGCCTCATTGTTCAGTCAGCCTTTGTATCTTTCCTCAGCACTTGCACAGGCCGCGCCAACCACCCTCTCTACTGCTTGGACCGCTCCACACTTCATGTTATCTAGGACATCCGTGACGAGTTCTCCACTGTACTCAGTGCCCATGAGAACTTCTCCATCAAGGACCACTTCCGGAAGCTGGCGCAGTCCTTCTACGACATACTTCCCGGTACCACCCATCCTCTTATCCAGGGGCTTGGGAATTACATCATCGACCCTGGAGGGTGCCATTGCCTTCTCAAAGACCTGCTCTAATAAGCAAGGTGTGACAAACAATGGTTTGGGAGACTCTCACCCAACCCCCCATAAAGTAGTATCTCCGCACGTAACTCTAAAAACCCTTATTCGGTTTCCCAACATACCTTTTGTTTTCCCCCACCAATATTAATAATGTTTTTCTTAGTTTCAAAAACTTCGCGAAACGCGACAACCCGTCAGCTATATTCCGAAACCACATGGTGTGACCAATTGGTTGGTACGTGTTGGAACTTGCTCTCGTGCTCCTCTTCAGAGTGCGGTGCACCAGAGCATGCTAATGTGATGTGAAAACTTCTCTTTATATTGGCTCGTTTGGCGGCCACCATCACTCACGTTTTCCCACGCCAATGGAAAGCTCCCTTTTTCTCCTATTGAAAAAGGCCAGGCAGGAGTGGAGGGTTTTAACACGGTGGTTCATCGGTCAGAGGCAGTCGGAGAGTGGCTACCCAACCCGGGTGAGCCACCTGTCTGAAAGAGCTATTAAATTGTCTTATGTTACCAAAGAGCAATAATGTTCAACCCTCTCTCTATCCGCCGTCACCATACCTCCCACCGTGACTTACGTTGCCGGGACATCCTTCTATTCCACCATGACTAACGTCACAGGAACACTCTCGCAGACATTTTTACTACTCCTATCAACACGTGTCTGAACACAACTTTGCCGTCGTCGCGACATCAACCAGTTACCCCCAAAACTTCAAGAAAGGGATAACGACAGTTTATGATGATAGTGTATTCAAAATTATTTACAAAATTTAGGTTTTAAGGGTTCATGAAATGACTACATAAAATCTTGAGTTTTGCCCACGATCACAATACTTCTCTTTCTGAGGAATCGCGAGAAAGTAAAAATGAAATATGTGACCATATAAATAAATAATATATATAATAGTAATAATAATAAAGAATATAAAATAAAAATAAAATCATATAACATTTTAAGAAGAACTGTAATCTACACATTATTATTTTCAACCAGAAATTTGGAAACTTTTATCTATAGCTATCTATGAATGTGAAAATAAATATATTGGTGGATAAGGCAGTATGGGACTGTATTTCCAGTTATAATCTATCATAGTTTTACATATTTTACTGATTTATACATATTTTATAAGATATCACATAAACCTACCTATTTTGCGTGTTATTTTAATAGTGATATTATTTTTATGTCTTTCTTGGGGAAAATACTTTTAAATGACATGTCATTAATTTTCTGGCTATCTGTATTATCATAAATTAATGCATTTAATGAAGCGGTGGCAATGAGCAATGTCCAAAAAGGTATGCTGGCTCTTGGCTGCCGTAACGCAGCTTTATGTCTGACGTTTCTCGTGCTGTGAAGGGAAAAGAATGCGTCATTGCCAGATAGTGGCCTAGGGAGTACATTTCTTGCGCGGCCTGTCGGTTTATAAACACAAGCAAGTTGACGAGCTGTAAAAACAATAATTCTTTAATCCAATTAGCTCAATTTTCCACTGTTGTTTGGTCGGGAAAAGAAACGGATATAAAGCGGCATGGTAAAGAACAAACGATGAAAATAGAAGCAAAAATCAATCAAGGAAATGTAATTTGTCACAATATTACGGCGCGTAGAACGATCTTTTTAAAAGAAAACAAACAGCTACCTCGCGGTCTAGGGGTAAGGTGTCAGACTTCTGTGCTGGCGGCCGGGGTTCAATCTTCGATTCCGGCACAGATTTATCTGATTACCAAACCCTTCCTTCACCTCTGACAATACATCTTGTGAATGTGGGGAATGCCAGGGCTCCACCGTGGTTCGGATTCCACGTTAAACTGTAGGTCCTCCATTTCATCTCACAATCACCGTACCATTACACATTAGCGTAAGTGCGTATAACCCGAACGGGTATTAATAATAATAATAATAATAATAATAATAATAATAATAATAATAATAAAAGAAAACAAGACCAAACTTGTCTAAGTGTGAGTGTAATATTAATACCGGTTACTATGTAGATATAAATATTTAACCTCGGAGAGAAAAAAAAAAATCTAGGAAACTGACTTTAAAATATCTGGAGTGGTCTGAAGTTCACTTATTTTCAAAGGTCTGACACTAGTGGCGCAAGAAAACATCATTAGTTGTCAATCAAGCGAATTTCTCAAGAATTCCGTGTGACAGACCTTCATACACATATTGCATTCCTACCCACATCTCAGGCCCAATAGCTGCATACCTGTCGCTAGTTCCCAAAGTATCAGATAATAGAGTGTAAATGATAGCCGAAAGGTGTAATATTGTGTAACGTTGGCCTTCATAAATGTGTAGCTATAATATTAAATTTAGTTTCAATAATATATATGTATAATTAACGTGTGGAAAGAAAGTTTATATAATGTTATATATTTTTCACATTATCACATATTTTAATAAATATTTTAAAAGATTTTGCTACATATTTATGTACATATTTTGTAGGTTAATAATACATAAAACCCGGGCTTGGATGATGACAAATTCGTGTTCTTAAGGGGTCCGCCTTGGTAAGCGAGAAACTACCGCGCAGACGTTCAGCTCTAACGCAATATTTAATTAGACAATGTTTTATTTCAAAATATGGTTCATGTCAAAATAATGTTTAAGGATTCTAAAAGGGCTATTTTCCCTCAACAACCCTATAGTTTGAGGTTTATTAATAGAAAAAACAGTGTGCATATGTAACATTTGCTCATTTTTAACTACTTGTAAAGCATATTTGTGAAGCTATGAGACATACCTTAATGAATAAGAACTCTAGATTTAGCCTTCCTCTAACAAATACGGTAATTTATTGATAGGCTCACAATAGTGAATTTTAAGATAGTTGAGAACTAGTAGTGAGCTTTCTTCTTTACCTTGAGATCAGAAGTTTCATAGTTTTCTTTCCCTTATTTATTATTGACATTACAAAAAGTGGCCGTAGGTAAAGGGCGAAAGAGAGTATAAGGTTACACAGAATAGAAAAGTAATTCCATAAAAAGACATAGAGCATTGTATTTTAAGTTTATGGCTTGACTACGATTGATAATTTCTCGCTGACTGAGGCGGTCAGCTTAAGTTGTGATTTGTTTTGTGTTGGTTCCTTTTCATAAAATAAAAACATTTCACATATTTAACAATTTATTGGAATCGACTTCTGATTAGTAAAGAGTAAAAATGTTGTAAACTAATCTCAAGTTCTAGTTAACCTTAAATATTAATATTAATCACTTTCCAAATATCACTACCCAAATACTTAGTTGTGTATTTTTACAACGTTTATAAAAATAAGAGGTGAGATGCATTGATTTTGGTACACCACAAGGTCCATGGGCCACACATAATCATGGACAAGGTCCAAAGCATTACATACTCTGGTATAAGGCGTAACTTTCGTAATAAACTCGAATGACAATAAACGGGGTTGGAATCCACGTCGGGTGTAGTGAAAGGTTTTCCCCCCTTAAATTATTTCCCCACTTTCCCTCCACGCAAATGCGGAGTACACCATCTATTGATAAAAACCTTAATCATCCCTAGCACATTAGTTTAATTAGTACATATGTGTGTACCAAACCACCAACAAATGCTTACGCTTGGAAGTAAACAAAAACATCCTGCAAATAATTATATAAACAGAATGAATTATATATAAATTTATTATCATTAGTTCTAATAATTAAATATAAATAATGGTCTTTTAAATCAAAAATAAGATTAAACCTTTAGAAAAGGACTAATATTAAACCTTATTATTGTATGTTTTCCATATGGGGGGGGTCGATTGGAGTTCCATATGCGGGGGTTTTCTACACCCCCCCCCACCCCTTCCTTGAAAGAAAATTTCAGGAATTTAACTTGGTACTGAAGGAATTTTAGAGCATCTGAACATAATTTTGATCTATGAGTTTCATGAGACAATTTTATCAGAACTTTTTTTGGAAAAAAAAAAGAAAAAAAAATAGGAGTTGTTGCTGAGCCCATTCAAAAGAAACATTACCTATATTTTTCACAAATTTATTGAACAAAACAAAACGAAAAAAAAAGTGCTGAAGAATGAATCGGAGATCTATAATTTATCGTTTTTATCACGGTTAAATCGGATATTGATGATTCAAAGTTGTTAATAGCAAATTGCAACAGAATCCAAAATATAAAATTTTGATTTTTCAATAAAAGATTGACAAAAAGTAAATATGGTAAAGTGATCAAGGGTGTTTAAGCCCCTCTTAACCCCATTTATAGGCTTTCATGTGCGTATAATCCAAACGGGTATTAAGACGTGGATCTTTTTTTTTCTTTTCTAAGCAGCTGATAAACCACAGAATCCATCATTTTAACTGTTATACGAAACTCTCATGGACGCTCCACTCAAACTTTTGACAGGAAATGAACTTGTGGACCAACGGAAGTTGTCATTTCTATTCCACCCCTCTATCCTCTTTTTACCTCACACCCGCGTCCTAATGGAAAGATGGACGCAGCGCGCTCGCTCAAAATAGTCTCCCCCTCCCCCTTCTTTGCTCCTTGCAGCTGACCATGCCAGGCTCTGCCACGCCGGAAATCGATTGTTTCATCCTCCTAGCGATGATGCGCGTCGCGCCACCAGGCCGCAAGAGCTGTGCGCAGGTCCCAGGCGATCAACAGTCACCTGCAACCGTCTCGCCCGGACACACACACACTCTCTCTTCTCTCTCGACATGGTCCATCCATCCGTCCCTCCTGTTTGACGTTGTCGTGGGAGCTGAGGGTCGTCAACGGCTGGGACCTCCACACCAACTTGTGTACAACATTGAGTCACTAAATAGCCCGCCTATCCCCTCACGAACTAGTCACCTATGAGAGAAAGGGTGTGTAGGGGGTTGGGGGGGGGGGGG
>CABFVX010000087.1:401505-417697 GCA_902151425.1 Timema shepardi | reverse complement strand
GAGGTCTACTTCTCACAGAACTACTAGTAAGACTGTAGTAACGATAAAAACATGGAGGGAGCGAGGTCTACTTCTCACAGAACTACTAGTAAGACTGTAGTAACAATAATAACATGGAGGGAGCGAGGTCTACTTCTCACCGAACTACTACCATAGAGGGGTTGAAACTGGAAGCGCCACTAGACGCGTGTTCACGTAACACCCGATGAAATACGAGATGATAAGGATGGAGATGAGGACGATGACGTCCGTGTTGGAGGCGAGGGAGAAATATCGTGTCCCAGTAGAAAGCATTGGGCTGCTGAAAGGAAATATGAGAGGCTGACGTTGGAAGAACTATAGTTACCCTCTAATCAAAAGGTCAACGCTGTACACCCTAGTAGCTAGGCGTGGGCTTAAACCCCATGGTAGGATATGTATAACCTTTTAAACAGCGTATTTTTTGTCACCGTATATTACTACCCGTTCTAGCTATACGAATATGTGTTATGGATGATAAAGGTTGAATTTCAGAAAATGTACTCGTTATTAAGAGAAAGGAAAGTGAAAAACTATCTAGGAAAAGTAACTTTTGATATACACGACCAGCATTCAAACCCCGATCTTCAATAAGGTAAACTATTTTCCCCATAAATAGCTAAACACTTTCGTTATTTAAGTGATTTGGGTGTTAAAGTGCTTATAGATTCAAAACTACTTTTATAATTATCTTGGTCTCGTTAATTATTCTTATGCTTTAAACAAATAACTGTAAGACATTAAGTAGAAACAATTGCAATTTTATTATTATATTTAATTATTGGATTGAACCCAACTTGAGAACTTAATAGTAATAATAATAATGTATACAATTCGTTAGAAAATTTAAATACACCAATTAAAACAATATTTGACAAGAAATATTTTAACAAATCCTTTTTTTAAGTATTATATAGCTTGTCGACATTTTAAAAATCAAATTTAAAATAAACAACCTTTTTTAAGACTAAAAACTAAACAACTCTTAACTAGTAGCTTCTCTGTGAAAGAAAAAGAAAAGGTGTAATCTTTCTTCTTTGATCTCGTGAGTCTGTTTGAAACGTTAAGAATGGGACACATACAGAGAGTTCTTTGAGAAGAGTTAAGTCCTTAAACCAGTGAATTCCTACAGTTCTTCAAAAAAACAAACTATTAGGTTTTATTAGTTCTTCTTCTTCTTTACTATTGTATTTATTGTCTCATATCCACCTTTATGATTTTGTTGTTGTTTTGTATGTGTATTTCAGAGATGACTTTAAACGTGTATATTTCTCAAGTTTCTTGGTTTTAAAAATACGAATTTATTTTCAAATAAAAAGGAAATTAAAATGTTTTAATATTACAGTTATAAATGAATGAATAATAATCTTACCCAACTTTGTCTACGATAATTTATGGTTAATTTTAGTGGTTTTTGTTCCTTGCGCTTTATTATCAATTTAACTACAATAGTTTTGTAGGGATGAGAAGAGTTTATAGAAAATGTACCCACATTCACGTGAATAAAATATAAAACCATATTATTATTATTATTATTATTATTACTAGGTGTTCTATCTTAAGACAGGCCCATTCTTTTTGTCAATGAACTTATACCACTAATGCACCCTGTCCTCTGGCTCCTCCTTCAGCTCCCAGAATGTTCTTTTTTCCTTCAAGTTATCTAATGTTTGAACCCCCCTTCTTCCTAAGCTCCTCTTTCCTTCAACCTCACTTACTTTCTATGGGGGACCTGGTGGTCTAGGGGTAAGGTGTCGGGGTTCAATCCTCGGTCCCGGCAAAGATTTATCTGATTACCAAACCCTTCCTTCACCTCTGACAAGACATCTTGTGAATGTGGGGAAAGCCAGGCCTCCACCGTGGTTCGGATTCCACGTTAAACTGTAGGTCCTCCATTTCATCTCACGATCACCCTACCATTACACATTAGCGTAAGTGCGTGTAACCCGAACGGGTAATAAGACGTGGTGCTAATAATAATAATAATAATAATAATAATAATAATAATAATAATAATAATACTTTCTATGACGTCGTGCAAAATACTGTATTTTAAAGATGTGTCCAATCCAATTTATTTTGTACCGAATAATCACATCCAAAATGGTTCTCTTCTCACCCACTTTTCTTAGGATTTCTTCATTTGTCACCCTGTCTGTCCCCCTGATCTTTTCAAGTCTTCTCCAGCAACACATTTCAAAGCTCCACAAGCATTTCATTTCCATATTTCTAAAATCCCAGATTTCTGCCCCATACAGCATGATGTTACAAACGTAGTATTTCATCAGTTTCTTCCTCAATTCCAAACTCAACTTTCTGGTCAGAAGTACAGCCTATCGCGAGATTGACGCTTTAGACCACTTGACCACCGATATGGGTATATGAATGACACATTAAATCCATGCATGGGTCACACAGTTTTTTCAGGGAGCATTGAAAATCATCTATGAAAAAATACCTTCAGAGGTTTGAACCCAGATCAACTCATAAACATTCTAGTCCAGGTGTTAAAAACTGGTCTCTTGCGATTGATCGGTTGATTTCAAATATATCAAGTGCTTTCAAAATAATATTCGATTGTAACCAAAATAACCTTGATGGGTCTTAATCGGTAATGTTATAAGAAATATACCCGCCCTGGTGGCGTAGTTAGCTAACGCGCGAGTTTCGTGTTGAGCTAGACTGTCGATGATGGGGATATCAAGGCTCGAATCTCGGTTGGGTGAACTGGGGGGGAGTTCCCAAAATGGTTTTACAATCTACCTCCACGCAAATGGGGGTTCATTTCCTCTAAATTCAACATTTTGATTTCTAGCCTATTAGCGTAATTGGTACTTAAGCGTATAACTATAAGTCCCAAACGGGTAGTAAGACGTGGGGATGAATAAATTATAAGAAATATAAATAGTTTAATATATATCTTATAGTTTTTTTCGATAAAGATAGGGGAACGTAAATATTTGAAGAAAGATTAAATTTAAGAAATATATAAGACTAGCAGTCCCGCACGGCGTTGCCCGTGAACCACTGTAGTTTAATAATTATATAAGCTTCACAACACCCCTCCCCCCCCCACGCTGCCCGTTACCCACTGTGGTATCATAATTATATAAGCTTCACAACCCCCCCCTCCCTGCNCCCCCCCACGCTGCCCGTTACACACTGGTATAAGAATTATATAAAGATATTAAAAAAATGTCTAAAAATTATAGAAAAATGTTAAGGGTGGACAACCCTTATCACTAAGGGGTATGAAAAATAGATGTTGGCCGATTCTCAGACCTACTCAATATGCTCACAAAATTTCATGAGAATCGGTCAAGCCGTTTCGGAGGAGTACGGGAACGAACATTGTGACACGAGAATTTTATATATAAGATATAAAAAAATACGAGTGGAGAATTGAGGGGGGTATTGCGGAACATTTGATGAGTCTATCGGGGCCTAAGAATATTGCTTACCCGTATTTCTAGTCTATTGTGACGCCTTAGCCCATGCGACCACCGATGCCGTCATATTATAGTCCCATGTGTAGCCCCATTGCATGTCATGTATCGGCTCATACTCGCTACTGCGCTCTTAGCATTGATTTTGTTGTGTGTGTGTGTGTGTGTGTGTAGGGGGGTAAAGGGAGGGGGCAGAGGGAGCGCTAAAGCTCTCCTACATGTATTCAGAGACAGGGGACTTGTAACATGTAACATATCAGTCTTTGTTCAAGCAGAGAAACGGAGTGGAGTATAACAGACTTTACTTCACGGATGGAAGAGTTAAAGGAAGAGACAGATACACCTCAATTTCCATAGTAAAAGCCTTTTATATCTCACAAATATAATATATATATAAAAGGTGGGGAAAAATTAATAGCAATTTACTATTATTATTATTTTATTGTTATTTTAACCCGCCTCGGTGACGTAGTTGGCTAACGTGCTAGTCGTGTTGAGCTCGACTGCTGAGGACGGGGAGATCGAGGTTCGAATCTCGGTCGGGTGAACTGGGGGTGGTTTTTCATAAATTGTTTTCCACTCTCTCTCCACTCAAATTTGGGTTCAATTCCTCTAATTCAACCTTCCCAAACCCTAATCCATTAGCGTAATTAGTACTTAAAGCGTATAACCCGAACGGGTAGTAGGACGCGGTGCTAAATAAAAAATAATAATAATATTGTTATTTTATAGGTATTTTATGTTGATAATGATAATGATGATTGTTATTTTTTTAGTTATTGATAATATATATCTAAAGTGACACAGCTGCATATTCCACGACTTGACGTATGGCTACGTAATAGAAAATCTAGTAACTTTTATAGCCACCTCCCTCTAAAAATTGGACTGTATTCTTCCTTCACAAACAAACATGCTTTAGACCTGAACCAGTGGAGTGGGCACCTGGTCTAATCGTCTTTCTCACGCACGATGGGGAGATCGGGCCTCGAATCCCGGATGGGTGTACTGATTATGGTTTTTCACTAAATTTTTTTAAACTCTTGTAAATGCACCTGCTGGTCTAGAGGTAAGGTGCCGGACTTCTGTGCTGGGGGTCCGGGGTTCAATCCTCGGTCCCGGCACAGATTTATCTGATTACCAAACCCTTCCTTCACCTCTGACAAGACGTGTATTAACCACAGCTTGTGAATGTGTGGAATTCCAGGCCTCCACCGTGGTTCGGATTCCACGTTAAACTGTAGGTCCTCCATTTCATCTCACAATCACCCTACCATTTCACATTAGCGTAAGTGCGTATAACCCGAACGGTTAGTAAGACGTGGGGATGATAATAATCTTGAAATTCGGGTAGCTTTCCTTGAAATTCTACCTTTATCATATTTAACGTATTAGCATAATCATGACATAAGCGAACATCCCAAACGGGCTGTGAGACGTGGTTCTAAAAAATAAAGGTGATGTATTGATAAAATCAAATAAATATTTTTTTCAAAATGTTACTAAGGTGAGATGGAAGAGAATCAACGTTAGGTCCGTATATTTTACTTTCTCTCGACCCCTCGGATAGAGAAGTATTATGATTTTTATAAAAATTGAAATCGATATTTTGATAAATATCGATATGTCACATGACCCTCTGAAACGGAAAAGATAATTTTCACTATACCTACCCATACCGTCTGTCCATCTGTTTATATCTTGGACTAGAGATGAACCCATTTTACCGATCTGGATAAAAATTGGTATCCAGGTTTCCATAAAATCCACGAGGGTTTTTTGGGAATTAGATACAGGAAAAAGCCCTACAATTACAATTAAGGGCAGTTTACTTAAATGCAAAAGAGATCAAATCGATTATATCGAAATCCATTCAAATGAATAAACAATAAAACTTTGTATCTAGGCATTATTCAACATTACAAACAAAATGGCTGTTTTCGTTTCCCCATGAAAATTACTTTCAGGATACTTTAAATAATATGTGGAAATTTCCAATTTTAACCAAATCCCCGCAAATATTTCAGATATGAAATAACTAACATTTCATTGTAGTTGCAGTATATATTTTATGGCACTTTTTAGAAAAGAAATTATTATGCTCTTTGGTGGAAAAAGATATTCCATTTTTCTCAGTGTTGTTGTAACAGTTTATATGATTTAATTTATGTTCCTTGGTGGAGTATTTCTATAATTGAGTTATTATTTTGTTTCACAAATCTCACGAATTTTTAGTAACTGTCTCTATTTTAAGATTTAGAGAGAGAAAGTATGTACGGTGCAGTTCATGTTACAATGTCGCCATGCTTGCGACAGATGTCCAAGAACTGTTGAAATTAACATGTGTAGAAAAATAAACTAAGTGAATCTAATGAAGCAAAGTTTTATTAATTTTGACAAAAAAAAAGCGTTCTGTTGCAAAAACTGCAAGCAAACAACTAATCTGTTCCATTCCACTCAACCTTAAGCCCGGTATATGCAAATAAATGGCACAGTGAACCACAAAGACTTTCTAGCTCCTTTACCTATAGATGGAGGTATTTACTTAAAACTCTTAAGATTTATGTGAAAAGAAATACTCATTGTTGCAGAAACATAATGAAAAAAGCATCAAATTCCACCAAAGAGCATACATGAAATAATATATACGTTTACTGTAACATATTGAAAAAGGTAACCTCATTTATTACCTAAAGGCACAACAATTAACTTTCGATTTACACTAAAAAAATATATGTACTTATATTTCGAGAACTATTGGTTCTATTAAAATATATTTCAAATAAAAGTTGTTATATTTTTATTGGTCCTACAACTTAGTAATGGTTGTTATTCCGTATCTCAAATAGCTACGGAGATATGATCTAAACTAGATATATTCATTTATGTGATGTACTCTTTAAGTCATTTTCCCAGAAAATATTAGATGTGCCTTTTTTATGTTGAATAATACCGAATTACGAATTTTAATCAAAATCGCTAAATTCGATTACAAGTAAATATTTTTTCCTCTTTTTCGATCCTTAAGTAAATTACCCTAAATTTTAAGGTTGGACAGCGAATTAAAAAAAACTTCTGAGGAACCTCAATAAAACTTTAATTAGCAATTTTTAGCCCATTCGGTAAAATGGACAAATAAAGATACGGTATCACAAAAATAGCTTTTTGGTTTCAGGGGGTCATCAAAATCTCATATTTTTTACGAGCACAATACTTACTCTCTCCGAAGGTTCGAGAGAAAGTATAAAACCTGGAATGACCAGTAGTATTTGAATAGCTTTTCTTCTTCTTCTCTCTTTATCGAGATATTATAACCGGTCATCCATCTCGTTCATTACCTGTAAATAACAATGGAAGTTGGTTCGGAAACAGTCAAAAGGGGGAGGGAGGGGTTTGTCCTCCACTCTTTCTGCTCCATGAGCTGTTCACACGTCACTGCGTATTTAGGAGTGACGCGGGAAAAGATAAAAGCTCGAACTAACCTGCCTCTAGCATTCACTTCACAAAGAACGAAAGCTTCTTTCATTTTACCCCCCCTCCCTTCCTCATCCCCCCAAATCCATTCTTCCCTCTGCCACAAAATCACGCACTTCAGCTTTGTCAGGCGACATTTGCAATCACCACCGCTAGGGGCGTTATGAAAGGTGGCGGATCAAAATGTTATAAAAGTTTGTTTGTGTTTGTTTTTAGCACCGCGTCTTACTACCCGTTTAGGTTATAAGCTTATGTACTAATTACGCCGATGATTTTCGGTATTTTGAAGGCTATATCTAAAGGAAATGTACCCACATTTGCATGGAGGGAGATTAGAAAACAGTTTTGGAAAAACTACCCTCAGTACACCCAATCGAGATTCAAACCTTGATTTCCACGTCATCGGCAATCTAGTCTAATGTGAAAGTAGTGCCTTAGACCATGCGTCCACCAAAGCGGGTTTTTACAAAAGGTTTAATAAATTGAGAGTTATGCTATTCCCTAAATCTAAAATATATCTTTTCTTTGACGACGTTGCCTACTTGGAGATTTATAAACTATTTTACAGAGAGGGTTGCATCTTAGCTTGACGCACTTAAGCAGTTTAAGCATTATACCACTACAGATTAGGGCTTGGCAACCTTTTAGATATTGCGGGACACATGGGTTTAAAAAAAATTGGCGGGCCGTAGCACTTAAGGAAATATCGAGCAAAAAATTTCAGTTCTATATATCTCTTTCTAAGAAATTAGCTATAATATATTTTTACGAATGCAATAATTTGTTCGTTTGCTTTTTTCTAATAACACTTATACGAAAAACAAACGATTTTATTCATAAAAATAGTCCTTTGTTAAACATTTTACAACTAAAAGCAAATTTCAGAAATTATAGATTTACCTTGTTGACAATAAAAATAAAAATTAATTATAGCTAATAAGTTAAGGATTTACTATTTAAAACAATAAAAATGTTACTGCAATGAAATAAACGTTTGATTAAAACTAATAATTAACTGTCCTTAGCATTGTTTTGCCAGCACAGTGAGATTAGCGTCAATATTTTCTACACAAATGCGCCAATATTATGTTCATCTTAGTTTTGATCTTACATATTTAATTATGGAAATTATTTACTCACATACATAAGTACTCCAAAATATAGTAATCATTTTTCTTGCAAGTACTTTCAAATTTGGGAATATATAATCAGACAAATTTAAATAAAATGTTAAAATATATTGTTGATTAAAATTATTTTAACAATAGTATTGGCTTGTGAATCTGCAACTTCTAACGCTAATTAATGTTCTTGTAATTCTGACAGTTCAATTATGAAAGTAATGTATAATAATTTTAAATGATATTCCTATTTAGAGAAATCTTGAAACATAAAGAATCTTTAAAGAGTGATAAAACTGGACAATGAATGGTAAACTGAGATGTATATAGTAGCCTACATACATTTTCTAGAAATATTTTGTGGGATATATAAAATCATTCTGCGGGTCAGATATGGCCCATGAACCGTAGGTTGCCTACCATTGCTCTATAATTTTGATGAAAGTGTACGAAATTGAAATAAAGGGGACAAAAAGAGCAGGTAAGCCTGCAATGTATCTTGTCCATGGCCTTGTAAACGTTTATCTCTTCCGCTGACAAGTATAAACACTTACTCTACTGTTTGCGCGTTTACAGCATTGACTTTAATTTCAAAATTAGACTATATTTTCTTTTTTTCTATTCTAGATAGACAAATGCTTCCACAAAAGTTTTTAATTTTTATTTTGGGAGGAGGATTCCGGCAAAACAATTTTCAGGAGTGAACCAAATAGCCTGAGTTGTAGACGTTAGAAAAGTACGTTTTCAAAAAATAGCCAATTTTTTTTGCATTGTAAGATTATTTTTATATAATTATTTAAGGATTTATGGATTTTGTTTCAATGAAATATGTATTCACTTGACGTTACGTCACAGGTAAGCAAAGCCGTTAAACTAATAATTACAATGCACACCTGATTCATGGAATGGATGTCAATCTCATCAAATCTTTTTTATCACCACGTCCCATTACGTGTTCAGGTTGTACGCATGAATGATAATTACTTTAATGATGTAGGGATGAAGAAGGAAGCAATTTAGAGGTAATCTACCCGCTGTTGCTTGGGAAACCATATAGAAAATAACACCCTAAGTATAACTGACCAGGATTTGAGCCTCAATATCCCCGTCATAAGCAGGCCAGTCAACAATACCTTAGACCAGGGGTCAGCAAGCTTTTTGGTACACAATCGATTTATAAACTTAACCAAACGTCTCAAGTCCATTATACTTAAGATTAATTTTTTCGTATATAAAATCTTATATTTATTGCTTAAATTTAATCTTCCCTCTAATATTTATATCCCCAACCTCATAGAAATAAATATAGAATAGATAAAGATATATTTTTGTATATTTAACTATTTAAATTTCTTCTAACATTTTGGTCACGCTCAAATACTATTTGAAAGTACTTAATACAGTTTATTTGCGAGCTCAAAATAAAACTTTCAGTGACAAAGTTATCCTCTTACACGATAGACTGAAAATTGCTGTGGGATCGACCAGTTAACGATCCTGCCTTAAACCATCCGGCCACTGAAGAGGGTCTCATTTAGTCTTTTTTTTTTGTCGATGACGGGAAGTTGTGGCTGGAATCATGACCAGTTCTTCCAATCCCCCCGCCCTTAATGGTCATCCCACTTTTCCTCAAAATGTGGATACATCTTTTATAAATGGGAAACTATATAGGAAAAATCACCCTCATTACATTCAGACGAGATGTGAACTCCGACCTCCCCTGCATCAGAATAATGGACTAGATAATCTTGACGTTTATTCCGCTTGCTCACCGACGCGGGTGATTCACACTTTTAATATAATTTACTTCTGATGTGATTGGATTAAATACTATGGAATATCGACCATTTTCTTCTACATCATTAAATCTTTTCAATTCATATCGAATATTAAATGCTAAAATAATGTCTAAAACTTAACAGTAAGTAGACATAAAGCGTTTTTGCTTGCAATATAGCTTTTTTTTTTATGAGTTGAAGCTTGTCGCTGCTTTTCACTAGAATTGTAAAGAAGCTAGACAATTCTTTTTTTTTAATCTCCCTTCTCGTAAAACAAGTAATGCATGAAGTGCAGAGCAAATATCAATCTCATGTTGACATTCAGCTTCAGGTAATAAAGTGTCCGTCTACGACAAGGATAGAGAACTCACGGCCCGCGGGCTGCATGCTGCCCTCTAGACATATTGGACCGGTTTAATTGTCTTCAATAGTTTTATTTTACTATCCGGCCTGCAGTTATGAAAGCAAAAAAAAAATGTTTAGTATTAGTTTATTCATAATTTTGAATAACAACATTTTTTTAGAAATATTTCAAACCGTCCTATATTTTTGTTATCCCCTTAAACACTAAAATATGGGAATTTTTATTTTATTAGAAATATATATATGCTTTGAGTATTTAGTGTACTCACATAAACATCTGGGAAAATATAAGTTTATACAATTTTAAATATATATTAATGATTTTAAACACATAGCATAAAATAACTCTCCTGGTCTAGTTTTCCAGTGTCGTGGAGGTCAGGGTTAGAACTCCAGCAGGATCAATGGTGGGTGGTTCCTCATATTTCCATCACTAAAATTCTGTTACATTTCCTCTAAGCCATAACTTACTTATCCTTTACTAATGATAAAAATTAGTGATTAAATTGCAATTAAAGTGGGTTTAGTCTGGGAGGGTAGTAAGATATGCTGAAAATAAGAAGGACTTCGGCTTGAGGAAGCTGAGCAGCTTGTTCGGCGCTTTTATTATAAAAGTAAACAAGTTTTTATAAGTTGTGGACCCTAAAACGCCCCTAGTTTGTGAAGCTAGACCTTTGACTAATTTTAGTTTGATACGAGTTGTCTACGAGCAATGAAAGAACCTCAGTGTAAGAATATGATAAGAGGTAGGTTATAGTATGGTTGAGTATTACTGCCCATTCAGGCTATCTGGAAATTTGCTACTCTTAGAAAAAAGTAACATGAATTCATTTTTTTTAGTGTGGAGGTGGGAAAGACAAAATTAAACTTATACAACTTTTCTCTGTAAAACACCACCCTTTGGTGTGTTCTAAAACAAAGTGCTTAGGAAGCTATTTAGTCCTTTAAGAAATGATGATACTCGGAGTGTATGAGGTAATATATTTATGAGTTATATACCCTGTACTCACCTTGATAAAATAATCAATTCTCACATATTATGGTGGGCAGAACATGCAGCGTGAATATAATAATCTAGAACCGTGTTTGGGCTATTGATTGGTAAACCGAATGGGAATATACAATTGAATAGACACAAATGGGAGTAAAACATCAGAATTGACCTGAAGTAGAGAGAGTGTAATGAGATGGACTGGCTATAACTAGCTCAAGATAGGGATAGGATGTAATGAGGTGAACTGGATATAACTAGCTCAAGATAGGAATAGGCTGTAATGAGATGGACTGGATGGAACTAGCTCAACATAGGGATAGGGTGTAATGAGGTGAACTGGATAGAACTAACTCAAGATAGGGATAGGCTGTAATGATATGGACTGGATAGAACTAACTCAATATAGGGAAAGGCTGTAATGAGATGGACTGGATATAAATAACTCAATATAGGGATAGGCTGTGATGATATGGACTGGATAGAACTAACTCAAGATAGGGATAGGGTGTAATGAGGTGAACTGGATATAACTATCTCAAGATAGGGATAGGGTGTAATGAGGTGAACTGGATACAAATAGCTCAAGATAGGGATAGGGTGTAATGAGGTGAACTGGATATAACTAACTCAAGATAGGGATAGGCTGTAATGAGATGGACTGGATGGAACTAGCTCAAGATAGGGATAGGGTGTAATGAGATGGACTGGATAGAACTAGCTCAAGATAGGGATGGGGTTTAATGAGGTGAACTGGATAGAACTAACTCAATATAGGGATAGGCTGTAATGAGATGGACTGGATGGAACTAGCTCAATATAGGGATAGGCTGTAATTAGATGGACTGTATATTACTAGCTCAAGATAGGGATAGGCTGTAATAATATGGACTACATATAACTAACTCAATATATGGATAGGCTGTAATGAGATGGACTGGATAGAACTAACTCAAGATAGGGATAGGGTGTAATGAGGTGAACTGGATAGAACTAACTCAATATAGGGATATGCTGTAATGAGATGGACTGGATGGAACTAGTTTAATATAGGGATAGGTTGTAATGAGATGGACTGGATGTAATTAGCTCAAAATAGGGATAGGGTGTAATGAGGTTACCTAGATATAACTAGCTAAAGATAGGGATAGGGTGTAATGAGGTGAAATGGATATAACTAGCTCAAGATAGGGATAGGGTGTAATTAGGTTGAACTGGATATAACTAGCTCAAGATAGGGATAGGGTGTAATGAGGTGAACTGGATAGAACTAACTCAATATAGGGATAGGCTGTAAATAGATGGACTTGATATAACTAGCTAGAGATAGTGATAGGATGTAATGAGGTGGGCTGGATGGGACTAGCTCAAGCTAGGAACCAGGTGTAATGAGGTGAACTGGATATAACTAGCTCAAGATCGGGGTGGGGTGTAATGAGGTGAACTGGATATAACTAGCTCAAGATAGGGATAGGCTGTAATGCTATTGGACTGGATATAACTAACTAAATATAGGGATAGGCTGTAATGAGATTGACTGGATATAACTAACTCAAGATAGGGATAGGGTGTAATGAGGTGGACTGGATGGAACTAGCTCAAGCTAGGAACCAGATGTAATGAGGTGGACTGGATATAAATAGCTCAAGATAAGGATAGGGTGTAATGAGGTGAACTGGATAGAACTAACTCAATATAGAGATAGGCTGTAATGAGGTGGGGTGGATGGAACTAGCTCAAGATAGGGATAGGGTGTAATGAAATGGACTGGATGGAATTAGCTCAAAATAGGGATAGGGTGTAATGATGGTGAACTGGATATAAATAGCTCAAGATAAGGATAGGGTGTAATGAGGTGAACTGGATAGAACTAACTCAATATAGGGATAGGCTGAAATTATATGGACTGCATATAACTAACTCAAGATAGGGATAGGGTGTAATGAGGTGGACTGGATGGAATTAGCCCAAACTAGGGATAGGGTGTAATGAGGTGTACTGGATATAACTAGCTCAAGATAGGGATAGGCTGTATAGCTATTGGACTGGATATAACTAACTAAATATAGGGATAGGCTGTAATGAGATTGACTGGATATAACTAACTCAAGATAGGGATAGGGTGTAGTGAGGTGGACTGGGTGTAATGAGGTGGACTGGATGGAACTAGCTCAAGCTAGGAACCAGATGTAATGAGGTGGACTGGATAGAACTAGCTCAAGATAGGGATAGGATGTAATGAGGTGGGATGGATGGAACTAGCTCAAGATAGGGATAGAATTGTAATGAGGTGAACTGGATAGAACTAACTCAATATAGGGATAGGCTGTAATTATATGTACTGCATATAACTAACTCAATATAGGGATTGGCTGTAATGAGATGGACTGGATATAACTAACTCTAGATAGGGATAGGGTGCAATGAGGTGAACTGGATATAGCTATCTCAAGATAGGGATAGGGTGTAATGAGGTGAACTGGATAGAACTAACCCTAGATAGGGATAGGGTGTAATGAGGTGAACTGGATATAACTAGCTCAAGATAGGGATAGGGTGTAATGAGGTGAACTGGATAGAACTAACTCAATATAGGGATAGGCTGTAATGAGATGGACTGGATGGAACTAGCTCAATATAGGGATAGGTTGTAATGAGATGGACTGGATGGAATTAGCTCAAAATAGGGATAGGGTGTAATGAGTTTACCTGGATATAACTAGCTAAAGATAGGGATAGGGTGTAATGAGGTGAAATGGATATAGCTAGCTCAAGGTAGGGATAGGGTGTAATGAGGTGAACTGGATATAACTAGCTCAAGATAGGGACCGGGTGTAATGAGGTGGACTGGATGGAACTAGCTCAAGCTAGGAACCAGGTGTAATGAGGTGGACTGGATAGAACTAGCTCAAGATAGGGATAGGATGTAATGAGGTGGGCTGGATGGGACTAGCTCAAGCTAGGAACCAGGTGTAATGAGGTGGACTGGATAGAACTAGCTCAAGGTAGGGATAGGATGTAATGAGGTGGGCTGGATGGAACTAGCTCAAGCTAGGAACCAGGTGTAATGAGGTGGACTAGATAGAATTGGATCCAGATAGTAATAGTGTGCTATGAGAGGGGCAGTATAAAAAATAGCTCAAAGTAGGAATAGGAAGTGTACTTTTGTGAGTGCGACAATATACTTTTTAGTTCCTAACGCCATAGAGTAAGTAAGTAAAACAAAGCCCTTTTATGGATGAGGTATTTTGAGATTCTGTTTGAAGACACGCACATAAGTATGACATCACTTTTAATGAGAAGACGAAACTCAATGCAGATACACCTAATATATTTAAAAAAATCCATTTTATTTTCTTATGGAATTTTTCTCAGAGATACACATATTTACACTTTAAGGTGGGATATAGGGAACAAAGAGATAAGGTCAACATTTTCTACTACTTTTTATATAATTTTTTTTTCCAAAATGAATAAAATTCTGCTTTGGTGGATACGTTTAGTTTTAATTTCTAAGCAAAATAACATCAACATTTATTTTATATTTATCATAAGCATAAATCCCAGACAAGTTATGTACTAGTTACTCAACCTTAAGGGAGTTTCGCTACACCTCTTCAGTCAGGTTGAATCCTTGAACATTGGGGTGTGCTAGTGGCAGTTCTGAGTGATAAGAGCAATGACGGATCGTGTATAGGCACTGTGGAACTGCAGCATCCCCTATATGCACTTGATATTATCGATAAGATTTAATATAATGATTACTTTTTTCTTTAATTCTCTCATTATTTTTGTAGTACACTATATATTCCTTAAGCTTAATGTCAGTACTTCAGTAGCTATCCCTCAGTTTATCAAAAATATACAAAAATCTTTGTATGTAACTGTGCGCTTCACAGTGCCAGCAACATGGCATTTGACTGTTGTGAGCATGCGCACATAGTAGAGGGGTGAGGAGGAAGGCGGGACTGCCAAGCAGAGAGAGAGAGCACTGTTGCTCTCACAGTGCCGGCTCTCCCTTCTCAACTTACCTCCTTTCACTTAGTAAACCTTTCCAGACAAGTAATTAGTAGACAGTATTTGAAGATTGCTTACAACCAGATAATTTGCAAACATTTATATATTTTTATTTTTAACATTGCGTCTTAGTATCCGTTTGGGCAATATGCTTGCAAACATTCTCTTGAACAAATAAATGGTACACACACATGGACAAAATCTCACTAACTTTCTAATATCGTGTGTTATAGCTTTGAAAAAAATTGGATTTTTATTAAAATACCCTTACGTATATTTTACTCATAAAAACAAACACATCACAATAAACATCACAATAAAAACTCTTGAGTTATAAACTTTAAGCCAAATTATTCAAATAAATCTAAAAAATTTCAAATTATCAAAAATAATTTATTCGTAAACTACCCGTAAATGGTTTATAATTTGTAAAAACAAAACGTATTCTTATTTGTCATGAAAAACTATTACCTGTTACCCATTTTTAACTCCCAACTTTAAGGTACTTTCAAAAAATGTAATATTATCTTTAATTTGTTGGACGTAACCTATCATTAAATTAATTTATTTTAGAAAAATAAAGATATATTATAGGTATTAAATTCCAAATAAAATATTTTCCCGAGACCAATTTTGAACAAAAACAGTATAGATATTTTCAAAACTATTAAAAATTTACAAAAATCTATCTTTTTTACACCAAAAATACGTATAAAGTGTTATTTTGCACGTTAAAATCTCTAAAGATACCAATTTGTAACCAAATTTATATGGTAATTTTAAAAATATTTCAAGTTTTTTTTCAAATCCATCACCAGTAAACTACCCATAAATTATTTTTACCCCAAAAACCAACATAAATTGTTATTTGTCATGTCAATCACTCCGAATATATCCATTTGGAACCAATTAATTTGAGCATTTTTTAAAAATATTTCAAGTTTTTTTAAATCAGTAAATTACTCAATAATGCGTCCCCTCCCC